>VZTL01015770.1:0-60352 GCA_013400535.1 Scopus umbretta
CAGCATAGTGGGAAGTAAAACAATTCTCATGCATTAACAGGCCATTGACCGGCAGATAAGGTAAGGAGATAAGATAGTATGGCTAATTAGTCTTTAAAACATGCACCTTGAAAACCGTTATTACTTAAAATAGATATTTGTACTTTTAAAAAAAGTTACACATTCAGTTATTTTGACTATTTTCTCAGAGGTGGCATAATGAAGCTGGATTCATCCTGTTTAAACTCTGCAAAACCCTGTGTTCACTGTGTCCTACTGGATAAGGCACTGGTGAAACAGAGGCAGTCAGCTGGGAATATTAGGCAGAAGGTCTTTGGCAGAACTTTGTTAATGAAGCTGGACCATGACGTCCACTGGAGAACTTGGAGTGTCTAAAGAATACCAAGTAGTTAAAATTATACAAGCTTTACATTATTATGGTCTGCTTTCCAAAAAGCATGACTTCCAGTACTTGAGCATCCAAGCCAGACTTCATTTCTGGCTCTATCTCACAATCCTGTAGTAGTTTCATTCAGCTGAACTAGAGATTCTCACCTGCTATTAAGAAGATGACCTAGAACAATACAAGTGTTTTATAAACTGCAGCAAAATTAATTTGCAGTTGATGAGAGAGAGTAAAATCAATAATGTCCTGCAGCAAATGTGCATCTGTGTTGGCTTTTTGCAAGTTCTGCTGGCTGCTGAAAAAAACCCAGCATTGATAAAATATGCATTTTTTGTCAATAACATATTACATATTACTATGATTTTTATTATCTTTATCTAATGTATGCATTAAGGCTAGTTATGTGACCAGGAAACAAAGTTTGCATTGACTTTTTTTGTGAGTACTTTAAAGTCTGGGAATACCAAATCTAACCTTCTCTAGGGTAAACGTATCCTGAGATAAAAATGAACGCTATTTTTCATGTCTGAAAAACAATTTTTTAAATTGCAATCACATTGCTATTATAATAAAGAAAAATTTGAGGCAAAACAAATTGTGAACTGTATAATGTAAATACAAGCCTCGTAACTTTAGGAGTAATAAAGTTTGAGACTGTGAGTGATTCCAGCCAGAACGGAGAACACGCTATATCTGTGTATGCCTGTGCACATGCATGTAATGCCTCTTTAGTCTTGCTTATATGGCCAATAGCTCCTGAATATGACATCCATCATACAGTCATGTCCTCTTTGAAAAACTGTTCAGTGAACAAGTCTTAGTCTTGGGACAGCAAAGCAGAATTTTGATTTTTAATAATGTTACAAATAATTGGATTTATACAGAACATTTTCTTGGAAGATGACCCTAATTTCCTCAGAAGTATAATTCATAGTTTCCTTTCTGAGCAGATCACAATCATAACAGGGACCAATGAGGCCCATAGGTATATCACACATATAACTACTAGTGAATACAAATGGAAATACTTGGCTGAACCAGTTATCCCTGGGGCAAATTGTCAACAACAAGGCAAATAATATGAATATTTTGTGCTTATAGCAGAAGCTGAGAAGATTTCACAAGTGTTATTGAATTAAGCCAAACAGCAAGCTTCCAAGCCAAGGTTCTGCAAAAAAATTGAATAGCACAACCAGGAATCAAGGCCTTTTTCATGGCTCCAGACTCAGTATCTTCATCTCGAAGACCAACTTTCGCTCATTACATTTTGTAATTAAGACTCACATTAATTACTCACTTCCAGCTTTGTCACCTTTCTCATCTTTCTCACAATCTGTCACTTAATATTCAGTCATATTGAAAGTATCAATTTCACAGCAGTACTGTTCTGTAAGAACTTCGTATATGCATTGAGAAATGCAATGAAATACTTCTCTTTTTGATAAAAGTGGATCATAAACTTTACTATTATGAAGTGATGGCCATCCCGAAGAGGAAACACATTTTATTTAAATTTTTAGAGCTCTCAAAATATTATAATGGGGTTGTGCAAAATATATTACTTCATGCCATAATTTAGAAAATTAGGGTTTAGAACTGTAAAAATGCCATATATATATATAGCCCTCATGGATCCAGTGATAACTTTAAAAATAAGAACTGTTAAATAATGAAGTAGTGATCTTCTGAGTCAGCCAGAGGCCATAGCCACCAGCTCTGCTTAGAAAACCTCCATCTTCATCAAGAGCTGACTGAAATGTCATTACTGCAGCCAATGTCATTCCTGATCCTTTTAGATGAAAATCCTAGAGAATGTGCTTGAACTTAAAGAACATGTGTGAAACAGAGGTGATTCTTGTTCACTTTGGGAGGTTTTGTTCCTCCCAACAAAACACACCTTATTCTTTCTCAATTTGCTTATTAAGTGATGTTAACACAGCACTTTCATTCTAGAAAAACATTTAAACATGCAGACAATCAAGTTCAGTAATTCCATTGAAATTCACACTAATCCAGAAAGTTAGTGATAATTTATGGAGGAAAAGAAACAACCTGCAATATTGGTTTGCATTCCAAGAGCACCATCTGCCTTAATTTCTCTGACTGGTCCAGACAGGGCCATACCTAGACAGCCCTTTCCTTACTCTTACGATGATACATGGGAAGAACTGAAACTAGTCAGATGGACAACCTTTCAGCATGAAAGCCCATCAGTTATGACAGTGGCAATAACAGCAAACCTTTCATGAACACTGGGATGTTGTTAGCATCCAGAAACGGAAAGCTGATGAACAAAAACTCTTCTTAAGCCAGCATTATTTTTTCATAAAATAAGCCTAAGAGTATACAAGTAAGCTAAGCTTTTTAGTGATGAGGTAAGAGGTATAGCAGAAACACGAGTGGGTGAACCATCTTCCTATTGCTTTTTCAGTTACATGGCACTTTCTGGTATGTACTACACAAAGTGAGCCTGGTGATATTAACTGAAAATGACTGCAGAACATGTATTGCAAAAAATAGTAAGAATAAGAATTAAACTTTTTGCCTTTCTTAGAAAACTGAATAGGGAGAAAATACAGAAAGGGCAAGATTTTTCTTTTTTTTTTTTTTTTCCTCCTCTCTTTTTAAAAAATACTGGGCACTCAAGTCATCTGCCAGTAAAGGATGAAGAATTTTATTTATAGTTCTAAGGAACTGCAGTTTTTTCAATTGCATTTTAGTAGCTTAAGCCACTAAACCAGTTCCTTATGTGGAGAACAATAATGGTCTGATGTTCCTGAAGTTAAATAAGACTTTATCCAACTTTCAGTGGGGCAGAAACAGACTGTAAGGCACATTTTGTATAATCACTTTTAACACAAAGATAAAATGCACATAGCTTTTATCTGTTCTCTTAAGGAACTGTACATAAATAGACAACATTTTGCCAAATACATACCAGGATTACTTTTTTCTTATTCATTTAGAAACATAGTAAATTGCAAAAAGAATATACTAGCATACTTATGAGCAAACAGTATTATCTACCTTTGCTAAAAACAGGCTGCTGTTTCCGAATCTGTTTTACATGATCTTTCTTAACCTGAAAATACACAGGAGGAATTACACCACAGAATTTTCTCATGCAAATACACAAATAAGGTGGGAAATCTTCTCCCCGCCATGTTCTTAACTGCAAATTTCATTCATTCTTAGAATGAGTGAAAGGAGCAGGTTACAATGACACAGTTAACAATTCATTTTAGTCAATTTAATGATAATTACTCTGCAATCATCACTTATTTACAAACATGAAAATGCTTGCTTTAGTTATGGAATTAATCATAAAACACATAAGGTATTTAATATTGTAATTAAGTATAGATTTATTAATGACACATAACACTTGTAACTAATTAATGCACACAGTTAATCACTAAGTATCTTTCTAAGTGCTTATTAGGGTGTCTCTATCCATGGACAGCTGATATTTCCCTTTGTCATCTGCCTGATATCTTCACATTTCAAGACAGCAAGGAACATAAAGGAAGGTAAGACCTTCAAGTAAATTATTTTGTATCATGAGTATTACTTCAGATTTCATTGTGCTACTGCCTTACAATTAGAAAATGACCCAACAGCTCCTGTCTTGGAATGCTTACAATCTTATAATTTAAAATCTCAAAAGCAGGAAGTTCTGATAGACCCAGATAACTTGTACTTTGTGTTAGAATATACATGTTTTTTCTTTCAATAGGTATTTGCATGCAAAAGTAGTTCTTTGTTAATGACAGAGACTTTTATTGATTAAGGAAATTTCTTCTACACAGGAAATGTGCACTACCTTAAGAAATCCAAAATTTGCAACTCATCTACACTTGACATATATAGAATTTAGGGGGGTTGTGCATCCTGTGCAGATGGGCTGCTGTTTCTTATTAATACAATTTTATTATTTATTCATGTTGTGGTAATGTTAAAAGTCCAGATCTAGATCACAACTTCATCATAGTACAGGTGATCTATACATAAAGGCTGACTCAAATCCTACCCTAAAATACTAACTTTAGAAAAAATGCAAGTGAATGAGATACGAGGTACAAGCAAAGTAATTAAGATCAGAGACAAACTTCCTATTCATTATCTGCTATTTTTAGATCCTTCATAAACTCACTACTGTCTTTCCATTCCCTCCTCAGTCACTGTAAATAACTTAGCAATTGTGTCTCTTTCTCGATTTCATGTTTTAGCTACAGGAAAAAAGAAAAAAAGAAACACTGCACTGAATCAGAACTGCTCAGCTTGCTTGGTGTAGCATTCCTCCCACGGCTAGCTACACAAATCTCCCACAGATTTTTAGTGGCTCCAGCTACCTCCTCCTGTTCAAGGAGGAGTGATGGCTACCGTCATGTATGCTGTGATCGGTCATTCAAAAATCTGCAGTTAAGCCAGTTTTGCTGTGTCTTCTGAATATAGTCCCACCCAGAGAACTTTCTTCTGCCTTGCCCCTGTGGGGCACATCCTCCTCCCCAAAAGTTGTTTAAGGGTTATACTTCTTTCTTACATAATGCGATTTTTGGAATGGTTTATAAGTGTCAGCTTCATCACCATGAATAATTTCAGTGTGATTTCATATTTAAAGTTGAAAACATACCCTCTATACTGCTCACTTCCTCACCTTTCCCCCTCTCCTTGCTCCTGATGCCTGTCAGCAAGTCTTCTCTTTCTGCCTTTATTATTAAAGAATTAGCCAACATTTATAGAACAGTACAAGTGTCTGGAAACAGAAAACAAAGTTCAAGGATTGGGAACACAAAAATACCCCAACATAATTGGATACATACATTGATATTTCCACTGGCTCTGAAACCTGCACACAAGATCGGGCTTTGTTTTAACAAGTTTTTCTGTAACAGCCATATGAAAGTAACAAGTATCCTTATGAGCTAATTTCACTAGTTAGGGAAATCTTCACTAATATCTTAAAATAACAGACAGAAATTTATAACCGATGGATCACGTATCCTTTACCAACTGCAGAAGACTGGATTCTAACCTATTAAGATGATTTTATCTTATTTATGGAATGAATACCTCTGTAAGGTTTCCTAATGTTTCAATTAAGTCAGTGATATGTTTTTATCACAAAGCTGAATGAGATGTAGCTGCTTAATATGTTTAGGTAGGTAGCTTGCTTTTTTTTTTTTTTTTTAAAAATTAAATTTCCAGTAATATGGTACATTCCCTATAATATTTTTAAGACTCTGTCATGAAGAAAACTTCCACTACTGCAAATGCTGGAATAAATCTTAGTGATATTAATGTGTAATTTATATGACAGTAGCTACATGATAGATGTCCAGAGTATCTGAGATCAAAACACTGAATCAGTCACGAGCACATGCATGTCATTACCTTAAGAGAAACAGTATGCTCATTTTCTGCTTCTGAAGAAATGATTCAAATTTCAATCCAACAATGTAAAATTTTACTTGAAAACAATTAAGCTGCTTTCTCACCGAGAGAAAACAAGCATGGTGAATATCTATCAAGCATTAATTTCTATGGTGTTGGGTTTTTTGGTGTTTGTTTTTTTTATTTAAAAAAAACCTCATGATGAGCAAAGGCTAACAGATGGCTGAAATGATGGTGTTCAAATTGTCCAGAGGAGTTTGCCTTCACCTGAGACCTTGCAGAAATAAATACATATACACTTATCTCCCCCTTAGAAAACAGGACATAAATGGATTGTGAGCAGTGCAACACAAGCACACATACAATAATAAAGGCACTGTAGCTAAAAACACATTAAAACTTTCTAAATAGAAACCAGTGAATGTGTGAAGCAAGAGATTTTTTATTTTTTTTTTTTAAAGAAAGAAATGCATACTTGTGGAACTAGCTCACTGATCTCTCACCATCTGCAATATCCCCGCCCAACCCCAACATAAGATAGCATCAGATGAGTAACAGGCACTCGTCAAGACTCTTTGCCATGCTCACATGATTTGGAATCCCTTAGTTGAGACAGGACAATAAATGAAATAGAGTTAGAATTACATGGTTGATGGTCAGAGACACTAGTACTGATAAAAATGGCAAGCCCAGCCAGTAATGATAGCATCACATACACAGACAATTCTACCAGAGAAACACACTTTAAAAGATGCCTTACTCACTGTTTTGGGGATGCTGTCTCACTTTGAGCTATTATAGATAACCTTTCAAAACAATATGTGTAAAGGCAAGCCACAAGCAGATGCTCACCCAGGGACTTTACTTGTATTTTTGCAAACTTCAAAATGAGTCCAGGGTACCCCAAATAACTTTTAATTCAATAACAATTCTGGTGCAATGAAAGAAGAATGCTAGTAATAATACAAAAAAAGAAATTATTTTTATGCATAACCCACTCAAAGCTAGAGTGATATGTTGCTGTTAGAGTGAAACATCTGAAGTTCATTTCAGATTTTAGCTTTCTTGTGCTAAAGATTTTTCCAATCATCTTTTTTGGCAAGAGCTGATGGGCAATATATTCTGTTTGAATTAGTGTTACTAATTGTACTTACTCTGCAGAAGTAGATATTCCACTCCAACTGATGCTCTGCTGGATAAAACAATGGGGCTCACATAAAGGGCAGTTTGCAGCTCTCCATTTATTCTTATGTAAGCTGTTGGTTTATATTTTCCCCACATCAGGTGAGCATCAAGTGTTCACATTTGTACTGTTCTGCTAGAACCGCTCTGTCTTGGCAAACTTATTACTTCTACCAAAACCAAAAGCAAAAGCAGCAAATGGAAACAAGGAGCAGCACAGTTGCTCCTATCAGCTCTATATGCCCAAAAAGTCTCTCTCTAGAACAGCAATTCTTCATAAATCTTTTAATGCATCAGTACATTCTGGAAACCAAGCCACAACTTCCAGTACTGAGCATAAGAATAGCTATAGTTGTTCAGTCAAAGATCCATCCAGTCCAGTGTCCTGCCTCTAATAATGGCCATGAGCGGACACACAGAGAGAAAACTAAGAACAAGGCATGCATTTATCACACTTTCCCCATGTAATCTTTCAGCCTCCAACTGTTTCCAGCTCAAAAAAAATTTCCTGAGAATATAGTAGTTTGTCTTATAAGGCAATACTCAGTGAACCCATCTTCCAAGAACATCCAAGTCTTGGAAGCAAACATTTTGCATCCACAACCTCCTTTGGCAAAGATGTGCCATATGTCTACTACCTGTATTTATTTTGAATCTGGCTTCTACTAGCTTGACTAAGTAACACTTAATTTTCACCTTGGAAGAGATAGTGAACAGGTGCTCCTGATGTTTCCTCTCACAATGCTACTGATTTTTTCAGCTTCTGTAGTTTCCTCCTTTCAGCTGTTTCTTTTCCAAGCAAGAGTCCTATGTTCCTCATACAGAAGCCATTCTTTATCTTTGCCTATCTTATTGCCTTTCTCTGAACTTTTTTCCAGTTCTACTACAGCCTGTTGGAACTGACAGAACCAGAACTATAAGCATTATCCAAGGTGTGGATTTCTTTGGTGACTGAATGATGTTTTGTCTTTTATGCCTTGTTCTCTGGTCTTTGCTTTATAACTTCTAACATTTGGGTTGTTTTAGGTTGTTTTGTTTTGGTTTGTTTTTTTTGTGGTCCATTGTTGTGGTTTAACCCCGATCGGCCACCAAGCACCACACAGCCGCTCGCTCACCCTCCCCCCGCCCCGGCGGGATGGGGGAGAGAACCGAAAAAAACTAAAACCCGTGGGTTGAGATAAAGGCAGTTTAATAGGACAGCAGAGAAAGAGAAAATAATAATAATAATAATGATGATGATGATGATGATAATAAAAGAATATACAAAACAAGTGATGCACAATGCAATTGCTCACCACCCGCCGACCGATGCCCAGCCAGGCCCCAGGCAGCGATCACTGCCCCCCGGCCAACACCCCCCAGTTTCTATACTGAGCGTGACGTCAGGTGGTATGGAATAGCCCTGTGGCCAGTTGGGGTCAGCTGTCCTGGCTGTGCCCCCTCCCAGCTTCTTGTGCCCCTGGCAGAGCCTGGGAAGCTGAAAAGTCCTTGACTGGTGTAAGCACTACTGAGCAACAACTAAACCATCAGCGTGTTATCAGCATTGTTCTCATGCTAAGTTCAAACCACAGCACTATAGCAGCTACTAGGAAGAAAATGAACTCCGAATTAAACTGAAACCAGGACATCCATCCAGCCAGATGAGAACTATTCCAAGTGTCCTCTGCTTCCCCTGCACCAAACAACATGGGCGTCTGGTCCTCTGCATGGTTTTGCTTTGAAGATTGCTCCTACTGTATGGCACTCTTTCCTAATATAGACATAGCTGTATTACTTGGATAACCCTTACCCACACGTTTACTGAGTCCTTCAAACACCACAAGTCAGATTTCCTTTCGCAGAAGCCATACTGACTTCTCTCAAGTGAACTATATTTAGCCAGGCATTCATTAACTCTATTTTATTTATAGTCTCTACTAAATTTGCCTGGTAAAATCCTCCAGCTTACATGCCTGTAATTCTCTAGAAACTTCAGGGATTCCTTGAGCAACAGGATTATCTCTAATAATCAAAACCCAAAATGTTTAAATACTCACTTGGAAAAAATATTTATTCAGAGATTCCTTTGTGTATGATTAAAATCCTCAGACAATGTTTTTTAAAAGACATACATACTCTTTTTTTCAAAGAAAGAAAGTTACAGAGATATTTCTGCTTTGGTGTTAGATAAGGTGATAATAGATACAGTTGCCAATCAAACCAACATAAAATATTTTTGTACTTTAAGCATCTTTTCCCTTTCAATTTTCTGCACTCCCAAATTACTTTAAAAAAAAATAAAATTTTTAATTTTTTTTAAAATTTAAAAAGTAGGCATATGACTGAATGAACACAAACATTCATTACAGATGTGAACAGTCAGGTACCTTTCTTCTACATCAACATTCAGGATGGAACAATTTATCTCTGTTCTTCAGCTACCACACTACATAGTACACGCTTGCATTTTCTTGTAGAAGGATGAAATACAATTGCATCCATCTCTGATTGCCACAAAGCTGCAGCCTGAAGGCATGTGGTATTTATTAAACACAAAGCTACTGAGAAAGTCAGAAGCCAATATATCTGACCAGGATAACATTTATCAATTATCAATGCTTAAGTCCCTTACTCACAAAGACAAGGTATTTGTTACTTCTAAAATGTTGTTCCCAGCAGTTCCATGCTACTCATGATCATCCATGGTTGGAGTGTCTGATTCAGCCTGGTTTGCTTGAAGAGCTGGCTGCATACAGGAGTGACATAGCTGTGCTAGTTCTTTGCTGCAATGTAAGCATCTACCTGCTTCCATGTGTCTAAGTGCATGAGATGATCTGTGCACACTGATTGTTATCATAGGACTTTTATTTCCATTAAGCTCTCAATAGAGGCTCTTGCAGTCTAATTTTACATATGTTTTGTGTTAGTCACATTTGCAATTACCCAGGTTATCCCCACCTCCTCATTACTCCTCATTACATTATTATAATTGAGAGTTGACTAATTCAAACCATAGGTGCAGCTTTAGAACAAGACATACTTTTCTTGTAATAATACACAACTCCCCCTTCCTTCCTCCAAGGAAACTATAGGAAATTCACAGCCAATGCTCTTCAGTAGAAAGTTTTTAAGTATTGATCATACGCAACAAATTTTTTGATATGTAGAGGAATCACCATTTTCCTTCCCTTCACCTCCCTGGTTCCCTAAAATGCCAAGACAGAAATTTAACGAATAGAATAAAGACATCTCAGGAAGGCTTCGTACAGGAGTCACAACAGAGAAGGGACACCTACCTCTGCACCTCACACAATTTTTCACTTTCCTGGGGGATGGGTGAGAGCATTTCAACATATGCCAGAGCAGTGCTAATTGCTGCTTTAACGCATGGTGGTTACCTTCTTTCAACAGCTGTTCTACAGCACAGAAAACAGAGTTGAAAGTGCTCCATCCTTTCAGGCCCAGATGCTCCCATCCCCTCCCCCAGTAGACTTCCAGGCTGCAGTTTGGGAAAGCCATGGAGGAAAGTGGCTCGAGGGGCTTGTTACATTGCCTTTGAAGCTGAAGATCTACTGCAGAATGAATGCACCACTACAGACTTGCCCTAACAGCCACTGCATAAATAAAGGCAATTCCAATGTTATAAGTAATGTTAAAAAAAAAAAAGCCTCAAATAATGCGTAGTTTTTATCTCATTATGCCAAACAGAAAAAGGAAAAAATTATGATAGGCACACTTCTTTGTAGTCTTTCAAATTTCACTTTCTGTGTATACACCAGTTTTTACTCAGCTACTACAACACCATCTACCCACATTTAACTAAAAAGATATTTTTAAAACTAAGTAGTACATTAATGTCTTGGAAGTCCAAAATAATAACATACAAGCATAATGGTATGAGAAGCAGAGGTCAATAAACATGCCTCACATACATTCTTTTTTCTTTATTAAAAATGTAAATATGATGCAGACAGAATTAGGCCACAATTACTTGCACACGTTTATTATCAGCAGTGCTAGGGCAAGTATTTCCTAACTTCCACCTTCCCTAATTGCTCATTAATATCCCTATACCATGGCCAAGTGAAGACAAAAAGGACAGGGAGAAGAACATAGCTTGGCTATACTACCCTCCACAAGAAATGTACAGAGATTTGAAAACACTGGTGCCTTATTTATCTTTAAGACTATATTTTCTGTCATGGAAATGTAGTAAGCACTTTTCAAATAATGAATTTGCACATTGTTATACAACCACACTCAATCATTTAGCATTTTTTTTTTTTCAAATGACAACATGAATCGGCAGGATTCATAGCTTAAGGCCTGAAGGTGTAAGAGAATCAGCCCAGGTGGGCCCAGACATTTTTCTGCAACAAGCCACCTATCACATTTGGTGACAGACACAGAAGTGACGCAAGCGCGTACTGCACTGCTATCCCCTCACCCTGGCTTGGCCTCACGACATTTGCACGTCCCTTTCAGCTAGCAGACTTTCAAGCCCAGCGGATCCTCAGGACAATTCCAGCTGCCCTGGCTAGGCTCCGGTCCTTCACACCAGCCACAGGCTCAGGCTTTGTCATCCCTGATTCAGACTCACTCCTTCTATGCCTGCTTCTTAACAGTGTTTCTTTTGAGTGTGAAGTCACTCTTGGGGATTCCTGCAACTGTGAGTATTTATGGCTTATTTGGCCTGTGCGTCCCTACTTTTTTCTATGCTGGGAGAAATCTGTTTCAGCTGCCATCCCATATAGCTGCCTTTGGCATGCCCCTCCTGCTGGCTGGACCAAGTTAGGTTCCTACCTCCCCCGGCAAACCAATGGCAACGCTTCCTAAGAAGTCAGTAAGGAAAAAATGCATCACTTCCTAGTCCTTAGGAGCTCACGTACCAAAACCTATTCATTACATGTGAAGTAAAAATTACTGTTATCTTAACATTTACAAGACCAGTGAATACAGTTTATCCCCAGCTCTAAAGTGAGAGCAAACAAACATGGAGATGAATGTTAATTTGGGGAGCTGACACCTAAATACAGACACCGGAACTGGAGCGGGGAAGAAGTGCACTGTGAGGTTTCTTATAGCTCCCATCGTCGGAAACAGGTTTGCATATGTAGTTTGTACAGGTACACACTTGGGATACAGTCAAAGCTTTAAGTTGGCACTAGTTTTTATGGCCAAGTTTATTACCTTCAAACTACCTCTTTATAATATAAATACTAACAAAATCTTAAACACTGTAGAAGGCAGCATTACAAAAAAGGAATAAGGTATAAAACATTGCACATTTCTAGGTAAATGCAGAATGCTTTAAGCACTGTTAGAAACATAAAGGTGACATCATTTTAGCCACTGAGAGAGGTGTGAAACTTGTTCTCATCTACAGTATCTGAGTGCTATTATGTAATACATTTTGGAACATCCTTAAAATGAGGCAGATCAGATTAACCGCACTCACAGGCACCACTGAAGCCATAAAGAAAACAACAGCTCCAGCCAGAGCTCTAAAACTATTTTATAATTCTGAAATTAGCACTATCATGTACTTATGACATACTTGCCCACCATATTATTAGCTTACAACTAGTTTTCCCTGTTCCCTCAGGTACTGGTAGCTTTCCAGATAAATTAACTTATAATATGTTATGGGAATGTTGTTATTTCGGGTCAACATTTTCAATACGAACTCATTGTCTCCATGAAGCACAGAAATATTATAATCCATTAATATCTTTTTCAACAAAAAGGATGAAATCTTCCCCTGGTTAGGCTGATAAACACTTTGGTGTCAAAACTAAGCCTCTTTATCATGATAACCCAGAGTAATGGTCTGCTGCTCCAGGCACTTTATCTACTTTACAGATGAAAAATCAGTTCTACTTTCATGGAATTAGATTAATGCCATAACAGGAAATACTTCTGGGGCTGAACTTGCTTCATGCCTTCAAAGCTGGCTGTAAATTTAAAATACTTCCTGAACTCAAAAGATAAGACAGGAGAGAAGGAAAAAGAAAAACAGTGGAGTGACCCTCTTTCTGAAGAAAAATATTGCTTCCCGAAAAAGCTGTCGAAAGCTACTTGCTAAGGGCATTGTGCTCCAGAAGGCCCAGGGCAAGTCTGGTTTAGTTGAACATGAGGATTCTGGGTATATATCAGACACTTGCCATAAATCTGTTCCTTCCATAATCCTCTCTGATAAACTTTTCTTTTTTTAGTCATCTTACTTGGCAAAAGCCGAAGTAATAACTTTCTCAGCTTTTAGCAAATACAAAACAGCTTGCTATTTTATGTACCATATTTTTCAAGGATTACAGTTTTGCAAACTTTGAAAAATGCTGACCCCAAGCCTTAAAATTGAATTTCAACTCTGAAAATGGACAACAAGCAGCAAATTCAGTAATGCTTTTATATATAAATAGTCTTACAATAAAAGATGTAAAGCATTCTTAAGAGTAATTTCACATTCACAGTAACAGAACCTGAAGTCCGATACAAAATATTACTATAAAGGCAGACTTGTGTTAAGTTTCTCAGGATAGGGACTGTTTTCTTTAGTTCCCTTTTCCATCAAGCAATATATACTAAGGAGCCATTTGTTTTCATGTGGTTTACATTTAAATGCATGGAATATCGCATCACTAAAAACTCAGGATCAAATATCTTAGTAAATTTTACAATTAAGTACTGAATAACAATAACATTTACATACTCAGAACTTTGAGTCAAAGAATCCGAGGAAGATAATATATGTGATTTCCACACATTTGTCTCTTGACTAGACCAACAGTTGTGCCTACTTGGGCCAATGTTTTTATGGGTCATGTAATTCCTTTTGCCATTTATGTTTGTTGCACTTGGTACATTCCTACAGTTGGAGAAAAAAAGCACTTACTGCCTTGCCTCCCTGTTCAAACTTCACCTCTGTGATATTACCAGCCCAAAGATGCATGGGTTTAAGGGTTTATTCCTGTGCCAAGGCACTCTTTACTGGATCATGAGGCAAAAATGTTACTTTGAAACAAGAAAGAAAGTTTATCGATGAGTACAAATCTAAAACCAGCACAAAAGGGATGGTCAGTTTGTAGGCATTCATGTTCAGTCTTCCATGCTACATGTCAAGAGCTACACACTATTTCTGATTGTCAACTTTACTCCCAGGTTTAAACAGGTAAATAAAAAGCTCATCCACAAATCACCATCAGTCTTCAAAGATCGCATCAGATCCACAAGATGCATAGCCTGCGGCGCTCTACTCATCTCTAAGCACCAATTTAATCAGCAGGAATAACTACAGAGGTTTGCTAAAGATGAGTGGGAGGTGAGAGAATGCTGTGGAAAGGGCACATAAGTAATGCAACCAACTGAATTTTACGACAGAATTGTGTAAAGCATGCATTTACACATTTTTGAGAGATCAGCTTGGAGCTGAAACACACACACAGTTGTTTAAATGTTCAGGAAGACTGTAACTAACCAGATACTTTTCTTAGTAGATTTTAACTGAGTTTCTCACAAATTATAACTGGATACACATTATTCTACTAGGTCTTTCTGTAATACAAAACTGCATGCTGAAGTAAACCAGCACCACAGCAGGATCTACCATCTAGCCAACAATTCCACCTCTGACCTTACAGTATGCTCAAAAGTCTAAGACAAAGAAAGAAAAAAACCCCTCAAAAATTTATTTTAAGATCCTCTCACTATGAATTGTACCCTAAATGCCTGTTATTCCCTCCACCTAAGAAATCCATTCATAACATGCAGTTCTCAGAGATTGTTTGGAAGGATTGTAGTATTACTACTGGTATTCTTTTTGCTTATAAAGTCTTCAGGTTCAAATGCTTTTTTCTGAACACCTTATGCTATGGCAGAAACGCACTGCAATACAGGGACAAACAAGCTTAGCACCAGGGAAATGCAGTATTTCAGACTAGCCTTACTCAAGTAAGATAGTACTTTTAAAAACTATGTTTAAATTCATGTACTAAAATTGTCCTGTGCACCAACTGCCCTGTAAGGAACCATAGGCGCATGGGACCAGTTAATGCGACAACAGAACTACATGCTTTTAGATATAAAGCAATCTTGCTGAACAACACATCACTGGCATTTAACTCCTTTAACAGCTATACTGATTGATGAAGATGGTTAGACAGACAGAACTAGAGCTTTAGTCCTGTATGTGTTTTTCCTGTCAATGCTTTACTCATTAGGCACATGGAAACCACAGGATGCAAAGGGAAAATGTAGTATCACACCTGCATATTTATCTTGGCAGCCTTATGGACCAGAATATAATCTTGTCCACTAACTTCTATAGAAATATTTTATACTGATGTTTTATTAAATAATAATAAGAGCATCAACCTCTGTAGAAAGTTAAATCAAGACAAATTAACAGTATTTTCTTCTATGAAGTGGCAAATATATGAAAAAGCTAGTCACTATTAAAAAAAAGGTAGAATATTACAGTGACAAAAACAAAAAAGGAAAGCAATAGTAAGAAATATAAACTAATTGGTAAACTAATTTTCTTAGGGTTCTTTTTTTGTGGGCTTTGGGTTTGGTGTTTTTTTTTGAGGGATGGGTTTGTCTTTTTTATGGAAGACACGCTGAATCTGAGACCTTGCATTTTCTACAAATAAATGTGTTAGCTTCAGTGTTGGGACTGCTGACAAGCAGGCTTCCTACAATGGGCAGCCGTCATGCTCTTAGCCACTGGAATGGGACGCCAGCACTCCAAAAGTGTCAAGTTTCCACAGAACTCTCTAGAAAATTACAGACAGCATTGCAACCCATCTCTACTTCCACAACACCTCCTTGCGTTCACAGACATCTGTTAGTTTTCTCTTTCTTTCTGCAGCACAGACTTTGATCTTGCTGCTATGGGCTGAAGACCACACATGAAAATACTACAACTACACAGGCCATAGGTCACTTGACTGAAGAACCATTTGGATCTTCTGTATGCAAAAAAATGAATGAAAGACACTGCAGTGCTAAAAGGCACATTTCAAGAATCCACTGATTTGTTTTAGTTGAAAGCATCATTATGAAAGAATTAAGCTCCTTTGCAAAATGGATCCATCATGTAGAAACTTCAGTGGGAGACTTTAGCCTTATCAATTATTCACATTTAAAGGAAATTTTTATAAATTAACATTGCTCCTGTCAGAATGTTGTTATATTTGCATGTGTTTAACAAAATGTTGCCTTCTTCCACCTACACTCACTAGAAATAGAGCAAACATTTCAGTCTTTTCATAAAAAAAAATCCACAGAAATACTGCTCTCCTAAACTTCAAACCCTCAATTTAATAAAGGGAGGCACTTCAAGCCTGAGTAGAAGCTGTGTCTCTTACTTCTTGAATCTTTCACTGTGAAGTTTATTACTTCAATTATTGTAATACATCAAGTCTAGAGTAAGACAAGATCCGTAAGCAGAACATGTGATCGCGACAGGCACCAGCTGTAACACTCATTCCTCTGCTGGTGTCTGTATTTGTTACAAAAGGGGTGGAAGACTTCACTTGAGTGAGCTCAAACAATTCTTTTCTGTCCCACATGGATACCACATCAATATCCACTTTTGTGAGAGACTAGTCTTCCAGAAAATATTTGTTTTAAAAAAAGAAAACTGCAATACTCAATTTGTTTCATATATTTAAGAAAATACTCTTCAGATTTTCCCCTGAGAACATATATTCAGTATTTACGAGCAGGCTTGTTGTATTATGAACGATCATTCAGAGGAAAAAACAGTTCTTGAGGAGGCAACCACGTTACTGCTAACCACTAGCCCTTTTTACAGATGGATTTGGTTGTTGGTTTTTTTTTTTACATTTCAGAGTTCAATTCTAAGTATGGACATTATCTTTTGGAGTGTTGTCCTGTGGGTGCTAACCTACAAGGGAAGGAGAAGACTGTCAGCTGGATGCATTTTGCCACAGCAGAAACCGTGATGCAATATACAATAAAATTCAAGCTAGAACAACTCAGCTCCTGCTAACGTTACTACTTTGAATGTGGCTGCTGACAAGCTCCATGGCAAGATTTCTAATTCTTTGCCACATATAATTATGTGCCCCAAAAGGACTGATTAGCTTTAACATAGCTGCTTAGGAAACATATGGGATAGCGATTTAGCTTACTGATTTAGCTAACCCTGGGATGAGCCCCAGGAACCTCTGTGTCACACACAAGACACAGTAATGCCAGGGCATGCACAGTAACTGCAGCGCTGTTTTGCATTGCATCTCCAGCCTCACTCAAGATAAGCAAACTTCAGTGCGTCAGCTTGAACTTAGAAAACCTGACCTAGCTCCACAGTGTAAACACATATGATACACTTGCATAGTAACACTGGGCCCTTTTAGGGAGCATTCTCAATCTGAGTGCAAAAATTCTACATTAAAATGTATTACTACTAGGTTGTGTGTGTAAAGTTACTACCAGGTTATACTGACAAATGTATTCCTGTAATTCAAGAACAGACATAAAGAAGGTGAGAATGTTTTTTGGGAGTAAAACAGATTAGCAGATCTGTACAGAAAAAAATTCTAGAAAAGGATCTCAGAGAGCCAGTTAGAGTAAAATGGACTGTTTATACTGTTGTGCCGCTAAGACCATATTCAAAGAAAAAGAAATGAAATTAGATGGTATTCGAAGGCACACATGCTCTTCCGAGGCCTGGGAAGAAATACAGCCCATTCACACTTCACAAAAGCCTGCTCAGACTACTTAAGAAACCAGCAATACCACAAAAAAAGCATGCCACAAGGCACCACTGCATGCTCATGACGTCCTCCTCCGCTTTCCACTATTTTCTTTTCAAAGTATTTGTTGATTTCTTCGTTACACTTACCTATAAAACTAACCTTAAAAATCATAAGTGGTCTGCACAAGACCCTGTATGAAATAGAATATTTGCTGCTGTGAAAACATGGAATGATTTGTAAGGTTGATTTGATATCCTCATTTTGAGCAAAGCTACAGGCAATTGCCAGGGTTAGGTGTAGGAGGACATCACTGTGATAAAATTCTTTTCAGGATATTACTGATTCTTTGCAAATCACTGACTGTTCTGGCATTAAGTCATGTGTAGCAGCCCACATTTTATAATTACCAAGTTTTGTTTTGTTATTTTAGTTTTGGTTGTTTTCAACTTACTGCTACTGGATATGCAATAATCTTAGGTTTTTAAAGCAGCACAAGTTAACACTCTTGGGAAAAAGTATACATACCGATGTATGCAACTCTTTGAACAATTTAAAACAAAAACATAAACCAACAACTTTAAAAAAAAAAAAAGCTTTCCATGCCAATTCTAAAATGGGGTAAAACAATGTAAGCAACATCAATTTTCCTTTTTTTGTGTGGGATTTTCAACTTCACAAAAACTAATCTACCTAGATACCACTTACAAAATAGCAAACTGATTTCTGGGAAGCACACAGTCTATCTTCAGCTTGCCCTCTTCACCGGCAGCACCAAACCAGGCATACAGACTCAGACCTCAAGACAGGTACTATTTTCACATGTTGTCAGTTGTTTCACTCCTTCTGTCTTTATGCTCCCAAAATCTAGATGATTGATCTTTTTTTTTCTTGTATCTTTTAATCTCTAATTCTACATTACTAGAATATTTATACAACTCCATCCTAGGTCTTCCACAGCCATTCAAATGAGCAAAGAAAGGTTTTCTGGTTTAATGTCAGGGGCTTGAACTAGGAAAAAAATATAACACTCCCTCAAGCTTTAGCTGCTTGGGAAAAACTCATTGCTCAGCAACTACAAAAAAAAAAAAAAAAGCAAAGAAGGAGTCTATATTAAGTTTAGGAAATAATTCTGAATAAATTACAATCATACATCCTCATCTGAAATACAGTGTTCAGCTCTTGGGTGGAGAAGCAGGTCTCCATGATTGCAGGCAGCCCCAGTGTATGAGAAAAGAGTAAGGGAACAGACTGTGAAATTTAGAGCCAGGATGCCACAAACACATGAAAAACAAATATTACTGACAAAATGAAAAGATACTATGTTTAATATCAGAGTGAAAAAAAGGAAGGATAAAATTACCAAGAGAAAATAGAAATCTATGCACACATGCTGTATTTCGGCTTGTCCACACTGGAAAATGAATATACAGTAAGCTAGATTGTAATACAGTATGTACTCCACGGTAACTTCTGGAAAGGCTATACTTGGAGCTTTTCCATGTTTTCCATATAAAAGTACATCTTGCAGCACCTTCAGTAGGGTGTGCATTCAGAGTGCTCGTGTAATATTAGAGCTAATACCATGCTATAAACTCACACTCTTTACCATTTCCTAGTTTCTGCAGGCAAGCCTTAGGACTCAAGCCTTTGCACATATTAGCCTATTCCACTTCAAAAGTTAAGACATGTTTCCTCAAAACCTACCCATGCTAATGAAATCCATATGGGGTCAGCTTGGCATTCTACATTCACATCATTGCTCACTCCATGTCGACCATCTCATATGAATGCACCCTTTCTAGAACAAACAGCTAGCTTCTAGTGTCAGAAAGGACACAGAGAACAATTGCTCAGTGCCTCTCATACTATAGGGGACTAAAGGACATCAAATAAAACTACCAGGTTGCAAGTTCAAAACAAAACAATATACTTCATACATAACACTACTGAAATGTATGACTTGTTATTCCAGGATGCCACAAATGCAGAAGTTAAAAAAAACTTATTACTTACTACATTTACTTGGGAAAAACTCCAAAACCTCAAGAACTCTTGAGCAACGTGATACCACCTTTACCTGAGGAAGACCTTGAGCTGTAGATCACTGAAAGCTGAGAGTATTTTCTGCACATTTCCCTATACCATGGCCATGATCTCCTACTCTTCCCTTAGCACTTGCCTTACTCTATCAGCCCACTCTTTCAAGAGTTGGAAATGCTGCTCTTATTTTGTCCCACTGCTTTATTTATCATTTATATTTCTCTTTTTTATTCCGTTGAAGAAAATATTTTTAAAGAAAATAAACAGTATCTAAAATCCCAGTTTTATATATGTTTAAATATCTAATGAGAGTGACATAAGAGGAACAGGAAAAAAGGAGCATATTTAATCAACATGATTGATTTAAAGCAAATAGAGGGGATGAGGTTAATTCTTGGTTTTGGCCTTAAAAAGAAAAAAATCAATGACAATAACTTTGTCCAATCCACGCCTGAACAGTTGCATTAAACACCCTCCCTATAACTTTGGAGAGCACCTTAAACTATCAAGATCAATCAGAGGACAAAGTACTCCTAAACAAAGCATTGCTCAAAGTAGTTCAACTCCCATTCAGCTAAAACCAACTGTCAATACTCCTGCTATGTCACAGCTGGAGCAGCATGGCCATCTCTGAAAGCAGGCTTATCCAACTGCTTTCAAGCCAGTCGTAAACAGCTACAAATGCGTGCAATATCAGCTTTGAAAGTGATAATAAATGTTGTGCATTTCATAGCAAGTTAAGTAGTTTTCTTCATTTCTCTCACGTACACTACTTCTTGGGAGAATTCATTTAAATCCACAGGAATTTCCCTAAATCTAAATCCATTTTGACAAAGCAGCAACTTGAAAGTGTGCTTAATTTTGCATTTGACTTGCTCATATCTGAAAATTTATTTTCTGAAATGAAATTACCTTTTCTGCTTTTTTTTTTTTTTTGTTAGGATTAGCTTGCTGAAGTCAGATGACAAGCTATCTTTTTATTAAGAGAGGAACCCACTGTAAGATTTATATTAAAAATTCAAATATCTGTTATGAACGTATGCACAGTGTTCAATAAAATTTTAACAAAATTTTAATTAGCAAGTACAGAGTATAGTCAACATAATGCATCAAATATTTAGTTCTAAATTTATCGGGCGGTCTTACTAGCATATAACAATCTCTTATAAAAATCTGTGGGGTACATAACAAAAATATGAGCAAAATTAGAGAAAAAATCGCACTTAGATTTACTGCTACATTTGAACCACCAATGATACGCACTCACGTTAGCATAAGGCAAATCAACCACTGATGGTCTGGGGCTGTTAACAGCCAACAGTCACTGAACTTCAACCACATACGTCTGGAGAAAATGATTTGTTTGCTTTATTGTGCTTAACCAATGCTACCCTTTCAGGAAAACCACACTGTAAACCGAATGGGGTATCCCACATCCTAACAAAGTATCTTAAATATGTTGAAGAAAAACAAGAGCAGCATTACCTACAGTGCACTAAACCCCTTTATAACATGCTCTTTGCCCCCCTCTCTCATTTAATTTCCTTCCATATTGTGAAAAAAAGTCATACCTCCTATATATGACAACAGCTGCAGATTGTACCGTTACTGCTTTTTAGACAATTTATGAGGTCCATGACTCAGTTTTAAAGGCCCACATGACTGTGGGCTACCAAATACTGCAGCTCATCAGCAGGACAGATTCTGAGAATGACAAGATAAATTTTTATATTTTACATCAAATTACAGTAAGCAACAGAAGTCCTCCATGTGACACAAGCAAATTAAACTATACAATAAAAGACAAAATATATCGTGAAGAAGGCTGAGGTCTAAGGACATTTTAAAAAAGGATCTCTCTCTGGAGACTAAACCAACCACCTTTGCAACATAAGTCCTCTGCTTCCACACACTTGAAATCCAGAATTTTATTGCCAACATGGCAGTAATCTTTTTAATGTGGCAAGTTAGAGGGAACAAAGATGAGAGAAGAATGAAATCCAATTTTTCTGCCCCATTATTACCAAAACAGCAGAGAGTATTTTGAGGCTGAAGGATCTGTGGTGTTCCATTATTTGAAACACTATGCCAAACAAGGCTATACAAAATAAAACAAAGACAGATCAACCACATGTGTGTCCTTTTATAATGCATTTCAGACAAAACAACCCCTTGATATCAGACATAAGAAGCTAAGAGCTTTCAGAAAATAAACAAACTATAAAGTTCACTATAAAAACGGTGTACAGAGAAATTTTGGGAAAGCTGTCTTCTCATCAGAGGTTTTGGTAATGAAAAAACTTTATGGCAATTACAAAGCAAAATGAATCATTATAATAACCCTTGACATCTGGGTAGAACTGGATAGTTTATTATAATACATTTTCAAACATTTGTGGCTCTTGCGGCAATAAACAATACTGACGTGGAAGATGAACCCACAATGTTTCACAGGATTTCTAAAAGCTTTTCATTCTCTTTAAACAGAGTTTAATTTGAGACCTGCTTTTACGCCTGCTCTAAAACTTCTTACTCGTTTGTCATATGAGGCAAATATTAACTCCTCCTAATTTGCACAGGGCTTATTCTTGAACCATCATCCATTCCAGGGCAATCATAATTTCTGAGTATTGCTAGGCAAACTTATCAGTGAAGGCAAACAGAACTCCAAAGCAAATATTACCCATGTGGAATTTACAGCTAACATGCTTTATGCATTTCATCAAAACTTCCATATTTAGTCAGAGCTCTTCAACTTGAAGGGACTATAAACACATTCTAGATTTAGCCCAAAAATCTGTACAGGATTGTTTCTAAGATTTTGCCTAATTCATAATGCAAATTTTTAGTTTATTGATGTCATAATAAATATTTATCTTAAATTACAATAATTAAGGTGATATGCAAAACATAAGAGTACACACAAAGTAACTGATTTTTCTTTTTATTTAGCTGTGGGCTACTGTTGCCCTTCTAGTACAGATGAGTCACTCCGCAACACTGATTTTTTGCCAGTGGCCATATCAACAAACCAAGGTTCTTATTATCTTAATCCCCCTTTTCTTGTTGTACTAAAACCAGAAATTGATTTCCATTGAACATTTTGAATTGGCAAAACCAAGAACACACATACGCTACCTAAAGGGCATATAGACTCAGTATTAAAACTTTTTTTGTTTTATTTTTCTTGTTTTAAGTCTTCCAGCTACCAGTGGAAGCAGCTTCCATGAGTTCCAAACAAAGCTGTGTATTTTCTTTTAATTTAAAACTACAACCTACCTACTGTTAAAATTATAAAAATTGAAAACTTAGCTGAATTGTAACAAGAGGACAATATGATACTGTAAAACTGAGGCAATGGTAAGTAGTATCTATTTACAGTAAAAGGTAGGTGACTAATTTTAGCATTACACTATATATGGTACTAATAAGAATGAAAAGACAAGATGATGACTGAACTTAGATTTTTGGAAAAAAACTCTTATTGGCTATAATAAGACTGCTTAATTATTGTTAGGAGGCGGAGAAAAATACTTTCCAAATCCCAGCTGATGCATCAGTTGCATAGGCCCAAATACATTTATGTTATGAATAGAAAAGAGGAAGCAAGAGCAAAGTCTAGGTTTGCTACTCTTTAATCTCACTGTGCTGAAAGGAGGAGAATGGGGGGAAAAGTGGCAGTGCTCTTCCTTCCTGACGATATGTCACTCTACTGAAATACCCCGTACTCTGTCAAATGGTATGAATTATTCTCCCAAATGGGAAAACAGGAGGCAAGGATGACTCTGACTCCAGGTTAAATATATATTGACTGTGATTCAATTATAGCTTTTTAGCTATTATAGCCATTTATAGCCTTCAGCTTAGAAAATGGAATTCATGTCCTGGGTGGCATGCTAGGTGTTGCCTTCTACATGTGAAAGTCTAAACCCACCCTTGAATTTTCTACTTACTTACATATTATTACACTGTACAGTCAGAATTAAAATTTTGCCTTCAGGGCAGGTATTAGCTGTTGACTCTCTAGTTGGTAATAAGGGCTTAAGACAATTATGGCTTAACAAAATCTATTTTCAAACCTAAAATCAACACTGTGGGAAAGACAGTAAATGCTCTGCCATGGCTCACAAGTGTGTGAGCTATACTCTATTGTATTAATATTATCACAATTTTTCTGAAAAGAGAACATTAAAGTATGTGTATTCTTTTTATGCAAAAGAGTAACAGACAATGTTGTAACATGCCCAGGAGCATTTTTCCCTCACATCTAAAGATTTATACTTTTCTTTTTCATCTCTAACACTTTTGTCTTACTTTTCATTATTTTTCACATTTCTCTTCTCACACTGGGTCAAAAATCAAGAATGAGAAGTGCAAGCCATCAATTTTTTGAACTTAAAAAGCTGCAACAGTAAATTATCAGCTCAAAGGTCCTCCTAGCCCAGTACTGAATCCCAACAGCAGCCACAAGTGGATGTCTAGACAAGAGTAAAACAAGAGAAGCACATACAATACTCTTCCAGCTACCAACTATTTTCAGCTTAGAGGACTTCCTACAGAGATCTACAGTTGCAGAAAGACTTAAGTACTCTTCTGATACACTTCCCTGTCAGGTCACTGGTGACACAACTGCTAGTGACATGAAAATTAGCAGATGCAATCAGATTATCTATTCCTTGGTAAGCTAACCTCCAGAGGTATACCAGACTCCAGTTCCGCGGTTACATGATTTCTATATATCATTCTGAAGTGGTTTTGCTGCTGTACCCCTGTCTTCCAACCTATGCTATTACTTCATCAACAGAGCAGCCAGTAATCACTTATTTAAAAACCAAAGATTGAAATTAACGTTTCTTACAGATGAGATCATTCAACGTAGTGTTGGGAGGAGGGGGTAGGGGGGTGGCGTAAAAAACAAAGACTATTCTAGCAAACAGATATCTCCAAAAGACAGCAGTATGTCTGGAATTTTACATTTCATAAAATAGGATATTTGGTTAGGGAGCATGACTGAAGTCTGATATAAAATTAATGTGCTAGCTGGGCTGAATAAAGTAGAGAATGTGCCTCCAATTACAGGGGGTTTTAAAACCTTTTCCTGATACTTTTTTCAATGATAATATTGAATGTTTTTTGTTGTTCCCTTTACCACTGTACAACACTTGATACCAACTCTGCAACTGGGCAGGTTACTATTTTGAAATTTTGCTCAAAAGGAAAGAAAGATGCCACCAGCTATCAATTCTGCTAACATAATTTTATCATCATATTGATTAAACTAAGAACTTATTAAATTCATATTCTGAAGGTTTGGGGGCTTTGTAATAGAAAGAAGTTCAATGCTTTCAAAATAATTAGAATCTGATTATTTTATTTAACATATTTACCGTATGAATGTTCAAACATTCGATTCTGCTGCAATACAAACCTCACAATATTCCATACAGGAGGCCATTCTAAAAAAAATTTAACATTTTCTGGTCCTCTTCCATGAACTACATTTTACACTCCTGCTGTTACTAAGAAATGCATTAAAGGCAGGTCACGTGATTTTCCTCCTGTCAACAAATGATGGCTCAATTAGGCAGATAAGAATCTACAGCCCTCAGCAGAAACTCTCTTCAGCCCATTCTCAGCAGTATAAAGCAGCACTTAGGGACAGCACTAGTTCTGGGGAATGAAGACTTGCTATCCTTTATATACATGCTCTTTGAAAATTTCTCTTTTTCTTCAAAGAAAATTGGATCCTTCATATTGTCGAAAAATTTCAATCACTTATAGTTTGTAATTTTTTCTAGATTCAGCTACAGTGCATGATTAAAATCAATAAAATTATGAGGAATTTTAATTTTAGCACATTGCTCCACTAATTCTAAATCATCTCTTGGAAAGAAGATGTCTTAATAAATAAATGAATAAAACCTCTAAGTTTTGACTGTAGTCCTCAAAGGACAGGGGAAATTCATATTTAAGGATAAAATTCATTCTTACCTTACTTTGCTGTGATCAAGTGCCTTAAGAACTCCATATACAAAGAGTGACGATGATAGTAAGCCCAGCTATAAATGCCAATATTCTCCTGGGTGCTCTCAATGGATGATAAGGTTCTTTCTGCTTCATTCCAATTACTCTCACCATCTTCCATGCCCACTCCCTGCCATTGTTTTGCTGAATTTCTTACTTTTAACCCTACTGTGAAGAGAAAGCTATTAAAAATACTGTGGTCTCTCACTTCAGGTTACGCAGAGAGAGCAAGACAGAAAATTCAGTACCTCCCCTCTTTCTCCCATTCCTTTCATTTGCCTCATTCTTTAAGATTTTATGACTCTTTATAATGCTTAGCCTTTACTTTTCACAAAACACCTCAATGTTGTTCAGCACCAATTATACTCCATATGGTCTTAAAAAGACATGTTCAGAGGCATATGCTGAGGCATATTTCATGCTAAATACCGTTAGCTGCTGTTCCCCACCATTTTCAAATTTGCAGCAAAGTATTGTTATATTGCATCTGGCAACAGCATATAGTTGGCAAAAAACTATTAGGAGCAGTGGCATTCTGCAAAAGAACTTCAGTAACTTCGGCATAAAAAGGGGTAACAAGACAGATCTCATCTTCAAGGGCCAGGTGTTATTAGCCACATACTACACATGGGAAACCTTGTGATTTATAAAGGGCTTTGCAACATCTATGGACTCACACTATGGTCTGAGCATGCTGATGTTTTGCCCGAGTAGCTACATTATTCAGAAACATGAAAAAAACCCCATTGTTCTCAACTGACGTAGTCCTGCCAATAAAAACTTTGGTGCAAGTATGATTAGTCTGGGAAGGTGAGAGCATTTCTGCTGGTATAGCAGCTGTTATAAACTGTCTCCACATTAGGGTGTTTATGCCAGAGAAAAGTGTAAATCCCCAGGAGGATTTTCCACAGCAGCTGCATCAGCAAAATCCTTCTATTGTGGACAAAATCTAAGTGCCCGTAGCTTTTGTTTAAGTCAAACCTTTGCAAGGATTAATACTGGGATTTTTATCTTGTTCGTATTGCCAAAATGACATTTCCTCAGTCAAGCCCTACCTGCTACCATGACGGTCTGGATATGCCTTAGAAAGCAGCAGCGTCTACCTCTTTCTCCAACTTTGAAATTTCTTCTAAAATGGCGCTCATTACATATTCAGAGAATTTAGTATTTAAGTATTCTATCCTTAATTAAAGGAAGAAGAAAAGAAAAAAGGAGGACCTTCCTTCTTTTGACCAAACCAGACAGTCTGAAGCACATTTACCAAGCAGGCGACCCAGTGCACTGCTGATTGAGCATTAGCCCCAGGACCAGAAAGATTAAAGGCACACCACAAAACCTGCTCAGCCCTGTCTTTAGGGCACAGATCTATTCTTTAAAAAGAAACTCAGAAAACACCAGGAAGATCTCGACTAAAACAGATGTCCCCTGAAAAAGGAGAAAAGTCTTTTCCTCTGTTGCACCAAGGCCAATCCAGGATCTGTCTTATGTCCTGTAGCTTCATTCAAATGAACTTCCAGAGCCTGTTTTTTTTTCAAAAAAAACCGGTAACAAACAAGGCTGGCTGGACTCAGCCCTTCTGCCTCCTAAGGGGCTAAAGAACCTATCACAAAGTTGTAAAAAGCCCAGTCTGCAAGGCATACAATTAACATGTTTAGTATGTTATCACTGAAGATCTGTGCAAAAGCATTTTTGCAAAATACTTTTTTACTTTAAGTACACAATTGCTAAGCACAACGTAGCACACTAAAATTTATTTGACATAGATTTTTAGGATATTGATTAGCTATGCTGTAAAAACATTTTCACTTTTTAAAATAATTGTTACTTGCAGAATCAAAAAGTAGCCTTCAGGTGCCTATCCTGCTTGCAAGCCTTGTTATTTCAAAACACCAGTAGTCTACAGTGTAGATCAATGCCATTCAGTACAGTTCAGTTTTTGAGCTAAGAGGAAGCATATATGAATCCCCTTGCACTAGGTATACATATTTTAACATTCTATAATTTTAGTGCAAAAGTTACTGAAATAACAAGCACAAATGTGATCATTTCAGAGTGCTCATTTCAAAGCAAATCATTACGCATAACTTTTTGCAAGGAAAAAAAAATTCTGTATTTGAACAACTGTACTATCCCTATTAACACTTGTAAACAATAAATGAAACTATAATTTCAACTTCAGACCAAGTAGTGGGCTACCATAAATAGTGTAACTCAGCTCTCAAGTTACACACATGCATGTAGTTTTTGCTGTCAGAAATTAACCTTCTTCATGTAAAACAGAGCACAATTGCTGCAGAATTTGTATGCCGTTTTTAATGTGGTACTCAATGACAGACACAAAGAAAGGTTATACAGATTACAGCATCTCCACACGTTAATGAGATCAACTCCTTCAGAAGAAAGGTGGAACCCCAAATTTCAATCAACTGTACACAGAGTGGTGACTACCAATTTATTACAGGTTTTGGTAGTCGGCGTCCAAAATAAACAAGTTACTTCAAATTAGAAAAATACACAGATTTCAAGTTTTAGTCTTTAGAACAGTCTTAAATGAATGATTCTTTTTAAACCTTATTAGAGAAGTACTGAAACAAAAAAATAGTTCAAGATAGGACCTATATTGTTTCAGTCAGAGCTTCTAACTCCTCGATTTGCTGGTGCTTTAGTTTTGAGATTTTGCTCTAACAAAGTTGACATGGTAACAGGCAAAATTCTTGTACTCTCATAAAGAGAGCATCTAATAAAGACTGACATGCAAGAGCACCTGCAGTAAAAATTTCCCTTCAATTTGACTCACCTCACCCCTTAAAGTATGAAGGCTTCCCTTTTTAATTTACATTTAAATAGTGTGTTAAGTCTGCCCAGACTTTACATACGATTGGAGACTCAGTGTCCCTAAAGGCAGAGGCACCTGGGAGCAGAGGTGTCTGCAGTGGTCTGCGGGCAGCATGGTGCATCCCGGTCCCAGGTGCCAGAGCTGGCCCTGGTGAATGCCTCTTCTCACCACTCCCCAGTCCGCTACAAAGCCCAATTCAGCCTTTGCAGACAAGTAGCTTGCAACCAAAAGACTGATTTAGTATTTCAACAGATTTACAAATTCTACTAATGAAATAAAAGCATGCCCTTTCCCCTCTTCCCCCCCCTCCCAGCAATATACTTTTAAAAGGGTAACGCAATCACAGCCATTATGTCAATGAAAATTACATGCTGGGTTTGTCTCTGTAGGTATCTGTCAAATGCAAAGCGCACACAACATCTTTGGAGTAATAATGATGTTTTATCATTTTAATTACAAACACTTTGAAAAAAATCCCTAAAGTGTACCAATTGGGGGTGGTCTGAATTAACAGTAGCTTGATAGCCCAAGGGTAGCAAAAATAGATTGAGCTACCAAATTTCATAGTAGTTATAGCAGCTGTCTTCTTGCCTCAGGGAACCTGGGTATTTAACAAAGCAGACAGCTTGGCATTGGCATCTGATTAGTAACGTGGGTATTGTTGGACAGAATACTCGTGGTTCTATTGTTTCACTGTTTGATTAGGAATTTGGAGAGGTATGGCATCATTTAGCTTTTATAGTTAGCTTCTGTATGTTCACTTACAGGTACTGTAAAAGGATATTTTCTCTCTTATCACTTGCTGCAAGTAGGGAATATTGTCTTGAACATGATCGATGAAACATGACAGGATTTAAATGTCAGGGTCAGTTGCCTCCCCATTTCTGTGCCAAAATTTTGTTGAACCGACTGTGTAAGTTTTTCCTAATTGGGGAGAAAAGTGAATAAGGTGAAAGCCTGCTCTTCCCTTACCACAGGATACAAACTATTTGGAATTTAAAATCATTTTAAAACATCATTTATTCCAGTTTAACTTTACAAGGGAAAATTTCTCTTCACAAAAGAAGTCTCAGAGGAAAAAAACCAACTGTTGGGGTTTCTGGGAGAGGGGGATTGATTTTTATTTTTCTAATCCCACAGTAGCCTAACAGTTTGGATAACCACTGGGGGTAAGGGAATCTCTGGTTCAAAACTAATCTGCTTAATGGTAAAAATCTTAGTTAACATGTTTTATCTAAAAAGGCTTGATCTCGGGGAATAACCTCAGCACAAACAACAATATTACTCTGAGGTTTGCATTTGAACTTCATACAGCCAAAAAGACCCCCCACGTGGCTCTTCTCTCTTTCGTTCTTTAAGTATACATCACAAATTATTGGTGCTTGTTGGCAGAGTTCAAATCACTGAACTCATTGCAAATAGTCTACTTCAGCTAGAAGTACATTCTTTTACTCTATCAAATCCATCTGAGGTAATAAGACTTGATGTTTTATTCAACAGAGCTGAGGAAAATTGTTGCACAATAGGTTAATTCAAAATGGCAGCATAGAAAATGCATCTGTCAGTGGGGATCAAATTACAGGGCAAGCTCCTCTCAATGCTTAGAAAAACAAGTCTGCAGTTCTACAGATTATGTGCATGTGTGTGTTTAAAGGGGTGGGAAAGGAGCTAAATATCTGAGCTAACCTCCAATTAAAGTCAATCATAAAAACAGCCAATTTAATGAGTACGGATTTCTTTGGGTAATTATAACACCAACCACTTTTTTTCTCCCTCTCTTTTAAATCGGTAATTCTGCCTTCTTGTTATTGCTTGCTTTGTCATTAATCGCCTCAGGAACTTGATTTCCTAGCAACAGACTCTGCCACCAAACATTTGGCTCCTGTTCAACATTTTCTTTGTGAAAAATGGCACTGCTATTGCCGCCTGGCTGTTGCAGCTAGACTGGCTGTGTAAGTGCTCTAATAATGCATTCTTCTAAAAAACACCCAAAAATCACATGACAAAAGGAGCGATGACTGAGCTTCACTAATTACTGTGCTGAAGAAGTGTATCTGCAATTTAAAGGCTACTGGGGTAGGAGGAGAATGACGGGAAAGGAACCGTGTACAGTCTTCGTAGAAATAAATATAATTAATAACATAGAGGTGAGCATTTAGAAATAAATATTTTTATGATGCTAGATTCTCATTAATTTTCTATTATGGAAAAAGGAGGTACAATCTTACACTTCATTTCTTACAACTTGATGATGCATTTTTCTGAATAAAGTACAAAGCATTCATCTTGAAAGAATGACATCTTGAGGCTCAAACTTTGCAAAAATAAGGAAAAAAAAAGTTTAATTCACTTTTCCACACAAGTTGCTTGAGAAAACACTGACAAAATTTTCTGTGCATGAGAAGTTATACCTGAAATGGTGGCATAATGCACACCGCACCCTAAATACATCACAGAATCACATAACACATTCTGGTGCCAGTTTAGACAAAGCAGCTCTTTTTTGCATTTTGATCAAAGAAGTAAAGCTGGAAATGTCTGTATTTATGAGAGAGAAAGTATTTTTCCCTCGATTTGTTTTGGAAGCCAGTAAATGGCAGATTTGCTTCCTGGTTAGATACAGAGTCTACCATCTCTCCACAATGAATGCATCACACTTCAGCTATAACGTCCAGAAAACACAATCTCTCAAGATGGTGGGTTTCAGGAAGGCAAGGTTACCCCAGGTCAGCAAAAAAGGCCACAACTAACTGTTGCTAGCAGCATCATCTTCTTTACGGTTAAGACATTCAGAATGGTGTTTTCCTGACCATAAACCCTATTCATTATTGTGAGAAATAGTTTTGCATGTCAAATGGCATACATACTGATGCCAGAGTACTATGGCAAAAGTTATCAATGGAAAAAAAAAGCTATTGTGGAGTTATTCAAACAAATGTCTTTTTTTAGGGGATATTTTGATTCCTACCAGTGTCTATGTCTCTCGTTTCCCATGATGCACACACAGACCCAGCACATCTCAAAGAAAAAGACCTATCACAATCCGTTGTAAATTATCATACTCATCATAGCAGTAAATTACAATAAAAATGCCTTCACTGAATATGCCTCTGAAAGGAGGAGACAGCACAAAAGACATTTCATTTATACTTACATTGTTATAACAATCAGCATTTTTTTCAAGTAGAATAGCCAAACCCCTTGTAAAATACTGTAGAATGTTATTTAAGCTTTGCTACACATTGCTGACATCAAGCTTATGTTTTGACAGACTCATGTTGAAACCAGATAATTCCACCATCAAGCCCACTACACCGCCACAGTATCTCTCTGCTTAGACAAGCACTTAGGCATTAAAAGAAAATAAATATAAAAATACCACAGTATTTGTTGAAACATACCAGGGTGGTTGGTGCTTTAAAAACTTCTCCTCCAGCAGATAGGTATGTTCCGTTGGGTTCATTATCACATGCCTCAACACATGACATTTCCTACTTGAAGCTCAGCCTAAGACCAGAATACCTGGTCTTGATCAGAACTGTCATTAACATCAAAATAAACTACACTTGCCATTAAATTTGTAAACACAAAAGAGAGGCTGAAGGTGGTGAATGTAATTTAACTGTGGGCTAACAAATCTAAAGCAGTATTAGAAAATTTTATACTTAATGTGGTACAACTGAAGGGCATCACCACTGAGAAATTTCTATTATTTGCTGCAGGGAAGTAGAAGAAGGGAATGGTTCAAACTTCTATGGATTGTGAAATAACAACAGCCCATGCAAAACCGACTGAGTGAAAGTGTTATCTTCTCTGAATAAAAGGTTTTATGGCAATACTGAAAGTCAGCAACCCAAAATTCAGCTGTATAGAAATAAGTCTTAGAGCTAAAATAAATTTCATTGCTCCTCTACTCTCTACCTACAACAGGTACCATAGGAGCTGAAGCTTTCAGACACTGTAAATTCAACAAGCAAAGACAAGGGATCATAATGCATAAATTACAGTGTAAAAATGGTCCCATATCTTGTTAATGAACACAGATAAGCATGAACATCAGCAATGCCATACCTATATGAAATAGCTAGGCAAGAAGTCTACATAGATACTACTGAGAAAAGTTTTTTAAGCACACAAACTATACCCACAAAATACAAATTCAAATACAGTCCGTAAATAACAATCTACTATTTTCCTTTGTACAGAAAAGAGACAAGCATTTTATTAAAGAAAAATCTGTTTGGTTTTGGGGAGCTATTTAACTGATCTGTTCTAAGGTAAGACTCAAGTTATTACAGATTGGGAACCTAACTGCAGTCAATACTGCCATTTCATATGCTTAGTAAAGGAAAGTATTTAAGAAAAAAAAAAAAAGAGAAGAAAAAATGAAGCACAGAAGCAACTTTCAAGAATACATTTACTACTTCAGCACCAAGATAACACTAGCACCAAATGACAGTATTTCACCCACTTAATGCCTCCAACTGCAAACATTAAATGAATGCAGGTGTTGGACTGAAGAACAAATTGAGTAAAACTAAATAACTAGCAGAAATAAGGATGGCTAACTGAAACAAGAGAAAACATACATCTGGGCAATAATGTTCAAATACAGGCAGAAAGTTAAAATTCAGCTGTCTGTATGAGCAAGCAGTATCAGTTGTCACAGAGTAAGATTTCACAAGGTTAAGTGCAGCTTTTAATGAAAGAAAGCATTTTCTCCTTCCCCATTTTCTTCCCATTATGAAAGGACAAGTGCAAAATTCCTTAGTCACATACAGTAACATAGAGGTGCTAATTGGAGTCAAATGACAACTAAAATTCTCCTCAGTTTTTCTGCTCTCTTAAGTAACTCTTACCAGCAGATTATTTTTTTAACCAAAATCATAGACAATAAAAACATCCTTGCATTCCAGGCCTTCATAAGATAAGAAAATTAATGGCTATATATGGCAAGTTGCACAGAAAATGTTAAAATGTTTGTGTGCAATGGTAAAGAAACTGGGTACCAGCAACTCCCATAGATTTCAGTCGGCGCTAAAGATGTTGATGATCTTAATTTAAAAAAAAACCAAAAAAACAACCAAAAACCAAGGAAAAAACCAAACTCAAAAAAACCCACAACACAAAAACACCCCACAACCTAACACATTATAGAATTCTTAGAGATGCCTACAGTACTACCATCAGTTTATTAAATGCCTCTGTAAATAAGACAAACAAGATGCCCAAAGGTGTTTTATCACCCAAGTTTGTAACATGCAACTCCTACACATAAGAATTCTACAGTGCAAGTCCTGACAGAAAGCATGGATTCACAGAAAGAAAGAAAAAAAAAAAAAAGAAAAAAAAACACACACAAAACACAACTTAAGATTATTTTCATGTCAGGTTGTGTCCCATTCACAATTTCAGAAACAGAATGAGAATGTTTACTGTTATCATAACTCTCAACTTATTCTGAAATAAGGGAAATGTCTGAGGAAGAGACATTTTTTCTAGCCCCAGTAGGAACCAAATAAATCCCTCACAGTGAATTCTAATCAGACACCAGCAGCACAGCTAGCTGATCCACAGCGAAATGAATATGACAGACTGGAAGATATGATGTCAATGGTAGAAATTACGGCAAATATATGAATTGTATCTGGAGAAGGGAAAGAAATTGCATAGAGTTTGACAGTACATGTAATCTATCTTAAATGATACAAAGTAGAGTAATTTTAAAGGATTAAAATACACCTTCAAAGTCTACCATCTCTGAGAAAGCTGGGTCAGCCTCTGTATTTTGCTTCTATCTGTGATTTACAGGGTCCTATTCTTTGCTAGTCTTTCTCCAATTTGTCTGCCAGATCTGATTACCAGATGGCTAAAATACATGTATTGTGTTCGTTCACGGTAACAGAAGTTGTCTTTAAGGGTTCTGTCATGGCTTCACTATCTTTTCCTTTGTACTCACTCCTCCCTCAGTGAATTGATTAGATTTCAGAGCTAAGTTTCATCTGAGGGCCATTCTGCTGAATACAGCATTGAAAAGCATATTATCTATTCTAGGAAGCACATACAGATGACCACAGGATATCACAGACCTGTCCTAAAGCAACAACTGCCCTACTCTGCCAAGCAAATAGATTGATAATCTCAGGACATGGATTTCCAGAATAAGTATCTGTCACTAACATACATTCTAATGCAATTCAAGAAATAGGTAACAGTTGGACAGAAAGAAGGAAATAAAAAGCAACATATGCACAGTGCAAAGCCAAGGAAGGTAACAAGACTAAAGTGAAGATGGACAACAGTAGGCAAATTAATGACTTGGAGAGCTACCCTGCACCTCAGGAGTGGTAACTGTTCACTACATGGTTTAAACTGATAAACTGCTAGAAACCTGCAAGTAAAGAAGGTAAATGAAAGAAAAGGGCATGAATGCACTGTAGCATGAGGGAACATGTACGGTCCTACACATTGTCTCCTTTGCTTAAGTAAAGTTACACATGCAATCTGTAATCTGAAGCGATAACACTGTCCTAGAAATCTTAGATGAACCCATCCTTGAGTGCTTTTGCTACAGGTGCAAACCAGGTTCTTTACCCAAATCTCCTCCTGCAATCAGATGTTTCCCTAATCTGAATTTCATTTTGCAAATATCTAACACAATTTATTAGCACTTCAGTGTTACTTATTTATCCATTAACATATGCACATCTTGGGTTTTATTTTCAGGTTAGTAGAATAATCCTCTGTCTCTTAGTCAAAGCTTGGATGTTGTAGAACTGGCATTTGAAGAATAGCTTTTCATATATATGAAAATAAGTGCAGTGAATCACCTAGTCAAAATTTAAGTGATCGGACTGACTTAACACAGAAGAGTGTTTTGGAACTAAAATAAGATGTAGGCTGTATCTTAAAAAAACCAAACCTGTTTTTCACCTCATGTAACGTTTCCCACTTTCCCTGAAGCATCTCCACTAAATTTAACTTTTCTAAATTGTATATTGGAAGCTTCATTGGTAACTATATAAAAGCATGGTAAAATTAAGAGAAAACTTAGTGCAATATAGCTTTTGGTAGCATTTGTCACTCTTTATTTAAACTATACTCTTAGCCTTTCAATGTTTTTTTTTAGCCAATAGCATTAATTCCTAAGCATAGCATTTGGAACAGACTGAGGTATAATTATTGGGAAATAGAAAACTCAGAACACGTGAAAAACATAAATAAAAAATGAGCAGACAATGCACCTACATGTGTTTTTTTTTTTTAATCGCAGCACAAATATATGGTCAAAGCAGTGGGATGTATTTTCTTTCTATACTAAGAAGGTTATAAGTATTTTTTGACAGTTACAAAGGGGCAGTCTTGGCCATACACACGAATCAATAACAACCATGTAAAGCCTACAGCAGTGCACACTAACAGGCTGTAGGAGACATTAAGACTAGCTAAAAGAAATAACTGTATTTTCAATGAACTTGTTCCTTCTGGATAATCAATTTTTTACACTTCTTACCAGCTGTTCCCACATAGCTCAGGTAGCAGAATGAAAGCAGCTGTTATACAGAATCCATATATTACATGCATGTTATGAGGTTTTAATCTGTCATAGACATTTTATGTTTGCTAATTTTGATCAGTCATATCAACTTGAGAGCAAGATGAAAACACCACTTCCATTTAGGCAAGATGTAATCTACACAAATACACTAATCTGGCTTGATTTATTCTGGATGGTAAAAAAAGAATACTAATTGTGAACCTACTAATGCCCCATCCTCAAAACCCCTTTATTCCAGAAGTAAGATTTCATCATTAAAATCAGTTTGCCCCACCACCCACATTGAAGAGATTTGTCACAATCATTGTTTCTGAAATATTGAGTTATAAGGTGCCGTAGTAATTACTATGGAATAAACAGCAATTAAGATTGTTCACACAAATAAGCTCAAACTGTTTGCAGTGAATAATTATGCTAATAGTGTTTTTCTACATAATTTGTGCATCCTTCACAACAATTTACTAGAAAATGTGAAATGTAAATTTGATGCACTACTACAAAAGCTCTGAAAATATGTTTAGTTCTTATGGTTTTTTCCCACTAATTTAAGAAAGCACACAACTAAAACATACTTCTACATTTGTACATTTAAATTCAAAGAAATCAAACTATGCTGAAATTGAAGCAGTCATTTTCTATCATTGTATTCCTACAAAATCATCCCAAACCATATGCAACAGACACATGCATTGCTTAAACCTCACAAGGTTGTAACACAAATTTTAGCAATTTGAAAGAAGCTGAACTTACTGCTATATAATAAACTTTGGCCTTTTCCACCAACTTCCAGTTCTTCTCCAAATCAAGATGCTTTTCCTTCTTATAGCAATTAGCAGCAGCGAGGTTAGCTACAAGAGACCTGAAAGTGATTAAAAAACAGGCATTAGATCCTCTTTAACTAACACTACTGCAAATTTGTCACAAAGAACAAAATTTCTCAAAGATAATCAAAGATCCTAAGGAACATAAAAGCAATTAACAAAGAGCACCATAAAACATATATACTTCACGTGACCATTTCATAATATTTAAATGATATATTTTAAATCATATATTAAATACAATTTAAATTTAAACCCTATATTAAATAACATTTTAAATCCAGCTACATTGTTTATGTAACCTATCACTATTATACTGTTCACATGCCTTCATTTGCTTAGAAACAACCTTTGTTGCATTTTGTGATCAACTCCCTCTGTACAGCATAGCATCTGCAGATTTTCATTAAAACTCTTCTAGTACATAAGACCTAAAGGAGTTACTCCAGTAGTTATTCCAGTTTGATGGATATGTATGTCTTGCCTTTATCATTTTCCAATGAATAGTTAAATTATTTAAAAAGGGGGTTGGTTTTTTTTTTTTTTTCCTGTGAGTTTCATATTTTCCTTTAGCAAATGAAAAAGGGTTATGTTGCTACTTTTAGATGATGAACTGTTAAAAAAAAAACACCTTTGGCTTAGCTGTGTATTACTGGAAAACTACCAAAACCTCATTTGTACTTCATTCTTTCCTAACATGTTATAACACAAGCCATGGGACACAACTTCTATTAGCAAGAGCAAAAATACTTGTATCATATTTACTTTATTGCATGTAAGATACATTCTATTTCAAATCCTCCTCTTCAGCCATTCAATTCAGCCTTATGAAACACACACAGCTTGCAGATGTGCTCCTAAAAACAGGTCATATAAAGATGGCTATGCACTAGCTCTCTGCTCTGGCTACCATGACCAAATCCTTCTGTGCAATTTTATTATGAGAATGTTTCATTGCATCCAATATTGAGAGGAGGAGATTTTGGGAAACAGACATTTCCATGCTGGCATACAGAGTTTTAAATTTAATTTTCAAGATTTAATAGTCATAGGATGCACTTTTAACATTAACACATCATTGTTTTGTTATATTTAAGTACATTAGCCAGATAAATAATGTGTAATTACACATACAACATATGGCTATTGAAAACTTTTGCCTTCTCCAATGTGCATACAATCGATGCTGTATATATCATCCTTTTCCATATAAATGCTACTACAATCCAGAGACAATGGGTCAGAGTGAATTGCTAGTCTGCTTCTACCGAGTTATGCTTCTGCCTTTAGACTGAATACCTTGTACAGGTGTTAGGAGGTAAGTAAACTAGGAATTCTTGAAAATTAGTCCACCTCAAAACAGCATCTTTTTAATATCACCGTTTCTCTTTGTCGTATTTAATAAAAAACAAACAAAAGCTCAAAATAATCTCTTAGGAAGACAGCAACCAAGTCTCCGTGTAAACTTCCTGAAGCACTCAGCACTGACAATCCCTGTAAGTTAAACAGATTGAATATATAAAAATTAAAACAAAAAGTTAGACTAACTTTTTCTGAACATATCAAAATACATAGCACAGTTCTATGTCACTTCATCCCAGGAATGTTCTTGGGGCTTATCTCTCTAATTCTAAAGCCTAAAGGCAATGAGAACTAAGGTGAATTTGGAAAATTAAAAAAATAATAGTAATTTAGACCAAGCCTCTGTAGCAGTACAAGTAAAAGGGCTAGAAGTTTCATTCTTGATGAATATTATCATTTCAATGACAAGAAATCCACAGAAGAACCAAGTAAATCCAAGAAAGACATGTGCATACCGTTAGTAATTTTCTATAAACCAAATTTAAAAAGCAAATTAAATCCTTTGGTCTTGGCACACCCTAAATATCTATCAAGGACCTAGCTGGAAAAATCTTGTCTGTCTACGTACGTTGCTAAGTGAAAAGCAATTACGTTCCAGAAAACTAAGCAAAGACTCTCTGTATGTTTCCTTTCACTTACCACATGCCCCTGAAACTGTAAACCTAGCTCTCTGGCTACATCCAACTGTAGAGATGCTCTGCGCATGAAGTGTAATAAAAAGTTGTGACACTGAATACAAAGCACCAAGCTTTTCCAAATTAAAACTGTAAGTCGAACAGCACTAAGCTCAACATGTGGGGCACAGAAAAGGTAGATGTTTTCTCAATGAAATATGGTAATTGGAGGCAGCCAGAGTGCTTCAAATCAAACAGTTTAATGGAGACTTTGTGCATGTGGGTATTTCTGAGCAGAATGCACAAATAAAGGTCACAGATTATGACGGAGTGTAGGTACTACTTAGAGTTTAATCACATGTTAGGATTTTCTTGAAAAGCTCTGAGAAAACAAAGCGTATTAGTATTGCTAAGCTAGAAAATTCAGAGCGGTAATCAGGAATTAGCTCAGAACGCTTTCCTGCAAAAAGCTGGACAGAAACAAGAAAGATTCACACCAGGGCATCTGGAACATAAATATACACAGCCACTTACTGGGAAAACCAGGAGTGCTATTAGCCAGCTCCTCCAAAAGAGACAAGAAAGCTGAATTACCTGAAGGAGGAAGTTAGCATGTACCTCAATTGGGACAAGAGGTTAATCAACAGAGTTATCAACTGGGCCCAGGTTGAAGTGACTCTTACAAACATAGAAAATGCTGAAAACCAAGAAAATCAGATGGTAATTAAAGACTGAGAACAAACTTGCTCTCACTAGAAGAGGGGGGGTTGCACAATAAAGCCTTTAGCAGCAACCGTCAGCCATTTTCTTCTATCTGCCAAGGAGGGAAATAAGTCCCTTGTACGCCCTGCACACTCTCAAGCATATTTTAAACCAGCAACTGAGATGAAGCCACTGTCTCTAGTATTTGAGCAAACATTTGATATTAAGAGAGAAAAGTGGTTTATCTAAGTGTTGTGGTTTAGCCCCAGTCAGCAGCCAAGCACCACGCAGCCTCTCGCGCCTCCTCCCCCTGGTGGGATGGGGGAGAGAATCAGAAGAGCGAAAGTAAGAAAACACGTGGGTTGAAATAGGAGCTGTTTAATAGTTTGAAATATATAATAAAAACCCAGGAAAAACGAGTGATGCAACCATTCACCACCTTCCAACAGATGCCCAGCCAGTCCCCAGGCAGCGATTGCTGCCCCCCAGCCAACTCCCCCCAGTTTCTATACTGAGCGTGACGCCGTATGGTATGGAATAGCCCTGTGGCCAGTTGGGGTCAGCTGTCCTGGCTGTGCCCCCTCCCAGCTTCTTGTGCACCCAGCAGAGCATGGGGAGCTGAAAAAGTCCTTGACTGGTGTAAGCACTACTGAGCAACAAATAAAACATCAGCGTGTTATCAGCATTATTCTCATACTAAATCCAAAACACAGCACCGTGCCAGCTACTAGGAAGAAAATTAACTCTATCCCAGCTGAAACCAGGACAGTTAGCAAATGAAAAATACTGCTTAATTAAAGAAGTACTTGCAGACATTTTTATGAATAAATTTATCTAAACTTTTAAATTCCATTGAGATGTAGGGCAAAAGATGCACATATTTTTCCTGAAGTCATGATGCATGTCTATTGACAGTCTTGACTTCAGTTTCCCATCATGTCATCTAGGAAATGGTGATTGCTACAGGATATGCACACAGACACTATGTGACTGAAGAGAGAGAGAGTCACAGAGCAGAAACATCTTTATTGCTTGTCTTCTCTTTGAAAAACTGAATATGGATCTTGGAGATGAAGGGGGAAGTCTGTAGACATAATTAATGTCAAAACTCCAGATGAAGATGAATGAACTTCCTTCCTCCACTGAGTATGTACATTCATTCCTGAGAGTAAGACATTATGTACGACATTAAATTGGGAGGGACAGCTTGATAAGCTGGAGGACAGGGCTGTCTGTCATTCAGTGGATCTTCAAAAGCCTGGAGAATTGGGCTGACAACCTGAAGGCAAATGCAAAGTCACGCAGCTAAGATGGAATAACTCCAATCTAACAATATAGGCTGAATGTTGACAAGATACGATGCAGCTTTGCAGCAAAGGACCTGGAGGTGCTGGTGGATCAAGCTTGGAACATGAGTCAGCACTGCACCCACACAGAGAAGGTGAATCATATTCTGGTCTATATAAGCTAGGATGCAGCCAGCAGGACAAAGGAAGTTACGTATTCAGAACAGAGCAAAACCTCTGTTCTTGTCTCCAGACCTCACCTCAAGCTCCATGTCCAGCTTTGAGTTTTCCATTACAAGGAAGACACTGACATAACAGAGTGAGTCCAGCAGTGGGCCATCAAGATTATTAGGGGGCTGGAACACTTAACAAATGAAGAAAGGCTTGGCTGAGCCTTAAGAAGAGCTACCTAAGGGGAGGCCTTCCCGCCTCTTCAAAAATCTAATGAAAGTATACAGAGAATATGGAGCCAGACTATTCTTGGACACAAGAAGGAACAGGAACAAGCTGGAAGATGGAAAATTCCAACTGGGTATCATCAAAAGATTTTCTTCCATGAAGAGTGGTCCAACACTGGAACAGGTTGCCCAGAGAGCCTGTGCAACCTCCATTCTTGGAGATATTCAAAACGCAGATGGACATGGCCCTGAAAAATCTGATCTAACTTCAAAGTTGGCCCTGCATTCTGCAGGGGTTTGGAACAGATGCCTGCTCTAACTGAAATTTTTCAAGGGTTCTACATATTATATGGAAAATTCTCTCTCTCCTGACTCTCAGTTCAGTTAATGTTGCTGCCTACTGCCTTTTCTAATTCTAGCCAAAACATTCACCAGCTTCTCAGGAAGTTTGGTGTGGATTTTCATTATTTGACTGCTATTTTACCTTAATAAATTCTACTAACTCCTGATACTGTTTTTAAAGGGAAAGAGCAGTTCCTCAGGATCAATGGCACGAAAAGGCACAGACGGAAACCAAGAAGGATAATGACAGGTATTTTGCTCTTATTCAGAGTCAAAAAGAAAATATTCTTCAGGGTAACTGATACCATTTTCATTATTGTTTCAATATCTAATACCAGAAAATTTAGATATTGGCAGAAATCAGGGAGGGTTGATGTGTGCTGGTAACATCTCAGGATTAATGCAGACCTGACTGGCTGGTTTTGAAATCTTCAAAAAATCATCAGGAGGTAATCAGCAAAGTAGTAGTACATAAGTTCAAGTGTTGTGCGTGGAGGGAGAAAGCAAAGGGACGTGCTCGAGATAAATGCCTATTGTCTTCATTATCTCTTTCTGAAATTCTTGTTTTTATTAATTTTATTACAATACCCAAAATAAATCACTGTATAAATAGGTTTTTTCCTTATGGAATGCTCTGAAGCCATACAAAATTCTACAAAGAAAATTCTACAAAAGTTCATAGTCTGCAAATATAAGAAAGGTTGACTATATGATAGAGTTCTGGAGAAGTGATTTTTTTTATGTAGCAAACACCTTCTAAAAAAAGTAGCATAGAAAACATGAATGACAAAATTCAGAAGAAATTGTTGAGATGTAGACATACAGAATTACAGTTAGATTAACTTCTCAACAACTGCAACAACATCATCATCACTGTTTTTCTTCCTCTTGTGTAAAATCAAAATAACACTTTCAATCGGGCTATATGCTGACACCTATCCTCTAAACACATTATCACCTGAAATATATTCCTTCACTTGCCAATCAAGTATATGCCTTACATGCCAATCAGCTTTCACATAGGCAGCATAAATGTACTTGTTAACCAACTTTTGTCTCCCACATATTTTCTCTCTCCAGAGCAACTGGAAGCTATAAAGTTCAGAAAGTACTAGTCTATTATTATTTCACATTTTTCTGCCATAATACAACTGCTGCTCTCTAAAAGTATATTAATACTGTCCAGCCTCAAACTATGAGCCAGGCAGTCCTGTGTTGTCTCAAACCAGTGCTAATACTTTCTTTATCATTCAAATCACTATTTTTCAAGGCCAAATATTCCAAACAAACTAGGGTCCACACACTATGTCAATTACATTTATATCTTAGGAGAATATCAAAGGCCCCTGACCTGTTATCACTAGTGATGCAGGCAGCACAGGTTCCTGTTGGTTCTTCACTCTGTTCATAATAATGGGCGTCCACATGAGCTTCCTCAGCCTTCTTCTTTAAGATCTCTCCAAATTTATCTTTGCCAATGCACCCAAAGAAAGTTGCAGCTTTGTATGGGCTCTGAATCATCCACTGCAGATTGACAGAACAAAAAAAAAAGAAAGAAAAAAAAAAGAAAAAAAATTAGCATGCCTGATATATTATTTTTTGCCATTTTTTTCTCTCAACTTGCCATATTAAATTCTGTGCCTACAGAGCACTATGACGTACAAAACACTTCTATGCCTGAAGTAAAAAACATCTGGTATGTCAAGGGAGGGAAGGTCAGCAAAGAATAAAAAAATTACTCTTAATGATCCCACTGAGTGTTTAATACCTAATGTAAAACTTAAATACACATAGATCACTATCAAATAAAGTAGAATAGTATGTTTTTGAAAGGTATTTCAAAAGAAGTTCCCTTGCTCAAAGGAGATGCCCCTACACTTACATTTAATCAAGCAACATATGCTATCTTTAAAGAAAATTTGTAAAAAAGAAATGACAAAAACACCCCCCCCAAAACCCCACAAACCCCAGAGAGATAGCATATAAGGAAAACAATATGTTCGAGAAACCTAAGAAACGTTGTGCAACATTCACAATATATACAAAATCAAAATGGTACTGAAAATAACCATTTGTGCCTACCATTTAATTATATGCAAAAAAGGAAATACTCCCTATTTACATTGTTAAACCACACATGAAAATATCTATCTCCAACTTTATTAAGAGCAGTTCTGTCACTTAAATTGTAAAGAATGAGCATAGCTGCACAGTGTTGCTAAGGTGCCAGGTTATTTCACAAAGCTCCTCTTTTATTAATACAAAATACGTATCATTCAACTGTAAATGTAACTCCATTTTGTACTACGTTAAAAAATAGCATTTAACAAAGTAAAATCAAGAGCGAATTAAAAAAAAAAAAAGTGAAGAAACAATCATAGGCCCTACTCTGCTGGTGGTGAGTCAACCAACTGAAGTCATTATAATTCACTCTAATTACAGTCAGAAAGCTTATCCGCTCAATCTATAGTATGAATTAAAGGCTACATCAATTTACTGCTGTACTAAAACCCTACTTATAATTGTTTCCTAATCAAGATTTAAATAAACGATAATGTCTCCATTACAAAGCGGCATTAGTGGTAGCTGTGGGTTGTAGAAAGGTCAAGTAACTGAGTTGCAAATACATGCTTAGTCACATCTTTATTACTTCCAGCTCCGGGGCCGGGGGGTGGGGGGGGAGGGAGAGGGAATCTTTAGTCATGTAAAAGTCTTCATTAATGACGCAAAGGTGAACAAAAGTTGCAAAGCTTCTTTCCTGCAGCAATTTAATATATATAAAGTTTAAGGACAAAAAAGATTGTGTCGTCAGATGGTGGCAGCATTCAATCTCTCATTCATGAAATGCACACTACATATGCTCTGCTAATCTATTCCATATCACTCTAAATCAATATTATTTAAGAAAACCCCTAACAAGAGAATCATCTACAATATCCTTGTATTTTACGTATGTTTGCACACTCATAATACACATTTTCAGAGTGTTCATTTAGGATGTCTTAGGAACAGTAATCTTTTCTGTTTGGAGGTATGTTTAAGACTAAAGAAGTTGTGCCCTACTGTAAGCAAATATGGAACCAATTTCCATGCCGATAAGAGCAGCAGTACTTGAAGCCTTTGTGTCCCATGTTGAAAAGCATGCCTTATTCGCACAAATAACAAGAATTAATAGAGATCAACATTTATCAAAGCATCAAACCCCAACAATTCCTCAAAAAACGTAAAGACTTCAAACTGCACCTTTGGCTTGCAACATTTTATCAAATGACATCACTTTTTCATCCTTTATATATAAAGTCTGACAACATTTGGAGCAGTAGTAATATTTCACATACATCTCTGAAAAAAGAATTTCTGTTCAAGTATCACAGTTTTGGCTATTGGCAGCAGCTCAACTTGAATTCAGATGTGATACATGCCATATATAACTCACAATCCTTACTTTAAATGTAAGTAAAGTTATTCTTGAGAATCAGAAGTCACAATCTAGGATTTCTTGAGCTGAACCTCTTACCATAGGGCAGACCACTTCTTCCAGAAGCAGTCATTCTGCTCATACTCATGATTATTTGAAACACAGGTATTATATGGTGGGGGAATATGTCCACTATATATTCTTGTCACTTGAACATCTGAGCTATGTTAAGCAACACTGAGGAAGATGGAAAAGTAGTTCAGCAGTGCTTCTGGAAAGATCCTCTTATCACCGATCTCCAGTTACAAATACTCCCAGCTTCTTGGAATGATCTCCATATATTCCCACAATAATGGTGGTGAGGTCTTGCTAGCTGCAGAACTCCTCCAAACTGTCCCTGCTTTACCTCAGTTAAAAGGCTACATATTAGTAAAGGTGAAAACCAGACATCACATTACAAACTTGATGAAACAACTACAGAAATATCTTTGTGGTATACAATTTAAGTTGCACCTAGGGGAATGAGTCCTAGGCAGGCATTTTTTGCATATGCGTTAAAAAAAAACAAACCAAACCAAAACAAAAGAAATGAAAGAACATCTTCACAGTAGATTCTGGAGCACTTTTAAAAAAAATTTGACCCTGGTTTGGAGTTCAGTTTTGCATTGACCCAATACGGAAAAAGTAGGCTTCCTATGGGCTACTTCATATACCACTGTTGTTGTTGTTAGCAACATTTTGGCTAAAATACTCTAAATGGGAATGGGGGTCAGTCATCACAAGACATTTATCACCATGAAATAGGCATGCAGCATTATATCTAATATCAACTGAAGGCCAATAACAAACTGCACATGTTAGCACCAGGTATATGGTTATGAAAACTGCAAATTCATTGTATAGATTAATGTGGAAAACAAGATTTAATTGAATGAAAAAGACTTTAGACAGAAACGGAAAATGACCCAGCTCAGCAGGCACTAGCATAATGAGTTAATTATCTAGGGTTTGGCTAGGCAGTGAGGCAGCTATTAACTAACTGTATTGACAGTCTGGTCAGGAGAGGTTGGCACCTGGCCACACCATGAATCCTCACCATCACCCAAGGGAATTTGAGGCTGTTAATGGCCCAAAGACAGAAGTGTCAAAAGTAGGAACTTATGAAGGAACAAGACAGCCTCAGGAGGGGGATACCACAAAGGAAACTCAAAATCTAGAGTGGTTTATGAAATCTAATGTATTTCTCCATCCTGAAGTTTTCTTCCATCAACACAGCTTGGACATCAGGTACACACAAGGACAGGCCCTGACCTTTTGAGTTAGGATAAGTATCCACGACAGAGGAAGGAGCATGGGAAACAGAACACCTGTCAGCTGTTCTCTTGAGTTAAAAAGATTGCATTTTTATTACAGTTTTGTTGTATGCACTGTGGTAAAGAAAAAGCAAATATTAATTTATTTTTTTAAAAATTTATTTCTTGCCTTTAGCATAACTCTGTCTTAAAATAGGGCTGATTTCAGAATAAGCATCATCTAATATCAGATTACCCTATCCTTACAGGCATATTATTCCTTATGATCAAATACTGAAGCCAGCACTCCCAAAAGAAGCCAGCAGCCCGGCTGCTCAAGGATATGCTAGGGAGTGACAGAACACTTTTCTCCTTATTTTCATGAGGCTAACTTGGGCTCAGAGTAGTAGGAGTACCTGTTCAAGTGTTTTTTCATGATCAGAGCTAATAGGGTGAACTCTGGCATGCTTTAGCTATCAGAGAAGTGTAAGAACCTTTGTGTTCCAGGGAGCGGGTAGCAACTGCAGAAAACAGCATCGCCTTTTCTTTCAAGATGTTGAGATGCCAAGAAAACTTGGTAACAAGTAAAACTTCTGAAGACTTAATTGTGATTTTGTGAGACTGCTTGGAGTTCACTATGTCCCACTCTTTCACATCCTCAGACTCAAAGATGTGGTACACCTATCTTGTGCTTTTGTCTGATTAAAAAATGACTTTGTAAACAACCTTTCCTCAGAGTTACAGAACCACCTCTAGAAGCACTTCTTCCAATGCTAGAAGGGACTTGACTTTGATTGCCTACTCAATGCTGTCTTTTGAGAACAGATATTCAAAATGAAATGATGGTCCCTTACACCCAAAAAACAAAAAAATGCCCATCATACCATGTGAAAGAAAATCAGTAGCCTTAAAGAATTAAAGAAAGAGAGAGAACTGAGTTCTTTGATTTGTATTTCCCAAGCTTATCCTATTTAGCTTGAGAATGCCATGCTTCTGCTACAGAGGCAGAGTCCAGTATCCCATATCACAACACTTGATCTGTATCCAAAGCTTTTCTTTGGTGTTCCTGCAAAGTTCACTGTAGAGTAGGACCCCTACTTGAAAGGCAAAAAACAGTAAAACTAAATACTTGATATAATTTACCTCACTGTCCCCAGTTGCAAAGGCACTTCCCCTGCAAAAGGAGAGTTTGCTACGGCTGGGTCTCAGTACACAGTCCCGTAAGACTTAAAAAGAAACATCATACTTATGAAGCTTAAGACAGCAGTGTAGCCCTCTGACTAAAACAAAGATCTTTCAGAAATTATATCATTTTACTCCAAATCTATCCTTTGTTGTAAGTGCTGCTGTTAACTGGACAACATCGATAATCAGAACAAGGAGGCTGACAAAGGTACTTTCTATCAGTCCCACAATTGTTCTCCATCTGAACTCCTTAGCTCCTGAATTCTTTTTTAAAGCTGCAGCCAGTAGTGCATTTCCACATCTGTCAGTCGTCTTAAACTAACAATGCCAAAGAACATGAAGCTTTGCTTAGACTGATATACCTTCTGCACATAGGAGTTTTCAGCTGTGGACTTGAATCCTAAATGCCTAGGAACTGACAACACAACAGGAAGCGTTATGCCCCTTCACAGTGAAGGATCTTCAAAACTCATTAACACTGAATACAGACATCTGAAGTGCATCTGAAGTACATTTTTGAAGCTGGACTCTTCTCTGCATGATCTGTCAAACCTGATCTTATTTTAAATTGCAGGAGAGGACTCCAAAGACCTAAAATTAGCTAAGACTTACCACGCTTGCTAAAATTTAAACTAAACAATGTTAGCAACTACTCATGAAGCATTCTTTTCAGTAAATCAGAACAGAAATGGTTTCTTTTTATACAGCGCTATTTGGAATATCTCTTATTTCTATATTCTGAATTTTAGAATGAGTCCATACACTTTAGAGAAGGTTTCACCAGTCTGTTCTATCCCTAGGACATTTCCCATCACCAATTATATAAACAGTCCATTAGAAAGCTCTTACAAAATTTTTAGGAATATTTTAGATGCTGAAAGAAAATAAATCACACCTCATCTTAGAAAACCAGATAAAATGAGAAAAAGTGGGATCAAAACCTAAATCGTTATATATCTAATGATTTACTTTATATATATGAAAATATCTCGCTCTCTCTTAAAACTAGGAAAACGTGACAATATGCAAAACAATCCTAAAAAAAAAAAATAATACATCAGTGTTACTGTTCCAAGTGAGCTCACTTCTTTCTTGCAAATGATGTGATACACCTCAAGCACAACTAGAATGCAATATTCTGTTACCATTACACATACTATATCATTTAAAATCCCTACCACGGCGGGTTAACCCCAGCCAGCAGCTAGGACCCCACCCAGTTGCGCTCTCAGTCCTCCCTCCTGGGGGTATGGTGGAGAGAACTGGAAGTGCGCTAGTGAGAAAAAAACCACATAGGTCAAGATGAAATGATGCAAAGGCAATCATTCACCGCCTCCCACCAGCAGACCAAGCAATGGGTACCTTGGAAAAACTCCCCCTCCCTCCCTGTCCCAAACAGTTTTATTGCTGACTATATTCCATACAGCCTGGAATATCTCTTTGGTCAGCTGGGGTCAGCTGTCCTGGCTGTGTACTCTCCCAACCCCTGCAGCCTACTTGCTGGGGCAGTAGACTGAAAAAACAGAGAAGGCCCTGATGCTGTGCAAGCACTGCTCAGCAATAGCTAAAATGTTGCTGTGTTAAACAACACCGTGGTGACAAACCTAAAACACAGCACCATACGGGCTGGTGTGAAGGAAATCAACTGCATCCCAAGCAGATCCAGCATACTTACTCAAGAATCACTGTTATGAGAATACACATCAAGACCCTGGAAAATAGATGAGATAAATACAGTATTGTTCCAACACCTTTGCGACCTTTTTTCCTTTTTCTTATTTTCATTGATCAACATTTAAAGATTGCAACGGCTGTTATTGCATAATGGCCATATAAGAAAAAAATGGAAAAGGAAAAAAGAAGCTTATCTTTATAAAAGCAGGCTTGCAAAAAGGAGCCCCATGTCCTGTACAGTAATTCTTCCACCATTAGCTGAAGCTGCCAAATCTTGCATAAGGAAGTGATATTGTTAAAATGCATGACAACACCCTCAAGCAACTTCCAGTCAAAGGAGATAAAAGTGATAATTTTTTTTAAAGGAAAAGACTAGCTAAAGCCTTGCACTGAGACCACTATCTACATCTGACCAGGTTTTAGTTCAACATGTACTATCCAAATCTCTACACAACAATATCTAGAAGTTTTAGTGTGGTGCCACAAGTTGCATTTTGCTATAGCTTCTCAAATTAAGATGCCTATCAAAACGTTAATCACCCAGGAGCATTCACTCCTACATTGAAAAAACACAACGCTAACAAACTGCCTCTTAACAAAATCTACAATGCAAATAACTATTTTCAGTGCTGCTATTCTTTTGTATTCCATTTCCTATTCTTTCCCTCTTGTTCTTTATCTGCTTGTCCACTGCTTTTTTTTTTCTTCAGTCTAGTTTGTAAGCTTCTTCCTGTACAAGGAAATACAAGCTTATTTTCTGTAATTAAACATGTAGTAGCCGTATCCCAAAGTTTCAATGTAGCCAAAAGCTAGCTCTCTCTTTTATTCCACCCCTTAAATATTGGCCAGTCTAGGCACCTAATTCCAGTATTCCTTACTCCATCACCTTCTTACCCTGTATTTATAATGCTACAGGTTCTGCCTCAGGTACCTGAAGTGCTGCAGCCTCTCTTCTGAGTTCAGTACGCGTCATCTGAGGCCCAAGGCAGAATGTCTCCTGCAAGACCTTACAAGGCACGTCACTGAGACTGTAGCTGGCCTTGCATCCCTTCCCCGTTTGAAGCACAGAACCTGAGACATCAACCACCTCCTTGTTTGATCTGATGTGTCACTCCCTTTCCCTTTCCACAACATTAATGCAATCCCTTCTCAAAACCACGTAGAAGATGATACACCCACAAAACAGATCTAGTCATGCCAGTTCTTCATCACTCAGATGACAGTTACATGAAGGGTGTCACAACGGTAAGGATTCCAGGTTTGCTTGGGACTCTTCTGCAGCTGTTTCAGTGTATGCAACTGTTTGTTAAGAAATTTGCTAATATGACAAAGCTATGGACAAGGTAAGGTTTGAGAGTACCTTTATCAGTAAAAGAACTCAAAGATACTAACTTCCTTGTTGAGCACAGAAAGAAACATGGCAAAGTGGCCAATAAAGTACAACAACAACAAAAAAAGTCTTGTTACTCTGTGGCTAGAAGCTGGGGTGTTAAGCTGTTATTGGAAGCATATTAACAACATGAAAGTGGAACATCATACTTGGGTACAGTAAGACAGACTCATTGGGCAACCGTACACTTCTGTTAACCATGACTCAGCCTATTCTATCTGTAAGGAATTAGCACTCACTTCATGGAGATCTAGGGAAAGCTGATAAACATTTTAAAATTCCTTGAAATTCTCCAGTGTAAAAAACTGTATGCATTTAAGTACTAACCTATAAGCGAAGTTGATATTCTTGCAAAGTGACATTTTAGGATATTTCACATATGATTTTGCATATCTATAACCTTAAAACAAATCTTCCTTTTCAAAATGCTTGCATATGTCACTCTCACTCCCCTGCTAGATGATGTGCAGTCTCAATGAATACACCCACACTCAGAATGACAGCAAAAAAATCCACAAGTGAAGAGACTTCTTTCATTGTCTGGCAGCACAGAATTCATAAAGCACAAACTGTAAACAGCTGCCTATCATCTTCTATCAGCAACAGTATCAAAAACAGATGGCAAAGGTCAAGTCAAAGTTTATTGACAATGATGAACTTTGACAGCCTCTATTAAATTACTTCTTCCTTTAAGGTGTATGTGATCAAAGCAGCAGAGAGATTTTCACTCAGTCACATAACAAGCTATTTGTTGAGATTGAAACATCTGGTCAATATCTCCTAACACTGCAATTTCATGCACAGTTAGCAATAGGGTACATTTCTTCTCTTCTTCTTACAGGGTCCATAAGGGTGGCACATATGGCTGATCATTTCGTTCAAAAAGGGTTCAATTCCAGGCATTACATACAATTGTCTCCATGCTTTATAGTATTTTAAGCCTACCTACCATCGTTTTCCATCATCACTGCTGTCTGCTCTACTCTTTGCTATAAAAGCCCACAAATATGACAGAGCACTTAAAGCTTAACAGCTTTTGACTACTGGAGTTAGAAAGCAGTTAAGGCAAGGGAGTTCTTAAAGTGGCAGGTCTTCATCCAACCGTTGTCAAGAATTCTCAATGCATTGAACTATTTACCAAAGCTCTAGTAACACAGATTATAATTTTTGTTGTAACAGCAAACCCTTCATTTACAAGGCACTCCTGAGCAATTAGAGATCACCCTTTTTACTAATTTATAAATTATTATGTGTTTTACAAACATAACATACAACATACATACATTTCAAGTGAACTTGTAATAATTACAAGAACCTGAAGAACCATAATCCTATTTCTCAATCTGAAATAGCAAGATGACACAAAATGTTATCTATCCCAAATGCTGAGAAATGCTTGCCTTTAAAATTATGCATCTATGTTGCCACAGCAACAAGTAGTAGATCATGTGAAGTGTGCTTCACCCTTCCACTTCTAAATCCCAGTCTTTTTGGCCAAAAGAGAAAGGAGGGCTAGTTTTAGACATGCCTACAGAAAATACATTTCAAAGAATTTTCAGTTACTATTAAATAACCTCCATTTTTATTCAATTAACAGTTCATTTCCACATCTCATTCCCACACTGGCTTATTCCAAGTACTATCTGAACCTTAAAATTTTACCTAGTAGTTGTAGGAAGACATTGACCCTAAAACTCCTCAATATAATTATGCATCGTGCCCAGATGCTGCACCAAAGGCATAATGGAGGGGTGGGCAGGAAAGGGACAAAGTAGATAATCTCCATGTGGGAAAACGTACAAATGCTTGATGTCCTGGTATCGGCTGGGATAGAGTTAATTTTCTTCCTAGTAGCTGGCACGGTGCTGTGTTTTGGATTTAGTATGAGAACAATGCTGATAACACACTGAAGTTTTAGTTGTTGCTTAGTAGTGCTTACACCAGTCAAGGACTTTTCAGCTCCCCATGCCCTGCCAGGGGCACAAGAAGCTAGGAGGGGGCACAGCCAGGACAGCTGACCCCAACTGGCCACAGGGCTATTCCATACCATATGGTGTCATGCTCAGTATAGAAACTGGGGGGAGTTGGCCGGGGGGCAGCAATCGCTGCCTGGGGGACTAGCTGGGCATCTGTCGGAAGGTGGTGAGAAATTGCATTGTGCATCACTTATTTTGTGTATTTTCCCTTCGTTTTCCTGTCCTATTAAACTGCCTTTATCTCAAGCCACAAGTTTTACTTTTTTTTTTCCCCCTGATTCTCTCCCCTGTCCCACTGGGGAGGGGGAAAGTGAGCTAACGGCTGTCTGGCATTTAACTGCCTGCTGGGTTAAACCACAAACAACACTTGAACAGAGACAGCCCTCAGAGATGTCACTGAAGATGCCTGGGCTTTTCTGCAGAGTGCATTGACTATGGCATTTATTCAGTAGTACCTAATTGTTCTGAAGGAATGGGATACATAACCTAGATTAAAAAAAAAAACAAACCCAAAACAACAAAACCAACCCAACTCAACTCAGAACTGTCCACTAGAAACTGACAGGTTTCATAGAAAGGTCAAGCTACGGTTTACAGGTAACAGAACATGTTTACAGCTTGTAAACATGAGCCTAAATAAGAGTCTGTCACACCGTGCCAAAGGCAGATAATCAAGTCAGGAAAGCAAGTAAGCTGTCACTTAGCACTAACAGCATTGGTGTAGAAATTAAGTAGTTTAGCCAGATTTTGTTTTTTGATAGGAGTGTGAAGGAGGAAATGTTCCAGAAGCTCCAAAAAAGTTCAGAAGTGATGGGATTAGCACTATTAAATTGCAATCTTTTTTTCAAAAAAACCCTCATAACAACCCCACCCAGTCGCAAAAGAGTGTAAATTCAGCCTAAACTTTATTGTATATGTACAGCAAGGCTTATAGTATTGTGGTGGAGCATTCCACCTAAACTGATAAGAAGTTTATTTCTTCCAGAGTTAATAAAGAAGTTTCTCCACAAGAGATTAGAAGTCCAGAAGTTAAAAAAAAAAATAAAAAAAATCTGGTGTCTCTCCTCTACTTCCAAGACTTTCTCTCACTAGACAAGGAGCCCTCTGAATGACCAAGACAAAACTTTGGAAAGATGATATTAGGCCTTGAGTTGACCCCATTGGGAATTAGTATTTCAGGATTGGCCTCTCTTAAGTGTTATCCCGTATATTCCATCCACAGTTCCACATGGAAATGCTCCCCATCTAAGGTTCAATATACTTAAGGAATGATCCGTCTTCTAAAGAAGAAAAATGTGAACCAGCTGAAAAATGACTTCCTTAGGACAGGCAAGTCTCAGAATAGCCTCTGGATTCCTCATGTGTGACTTCCAATCACATTTAGTTGGAAATGCTGTATGTCTAGCAAAGACTGTAACTGGCACACAGACCAGGTTGAGATTCCTGGGGAATACTGGATCCACAGCATGGATATGCAGAGAACTCTTACATGCTCTCACAAAATAATAAAAGTAATTGCTATAGTATTCCCAATAGAAAGTACTCCCCCAAAATTATGTTTTATGTTACTGAAACAAATCCATTACTATGTTTACTGCTACAGGTACAAACATTGGTGCCTTACCTTTAACAGTTCACAAAGGAACAAGACATTTTGGACAAAGGATATACTTTCACGTTTCTAAATTACCTTTCAGCTTCTTATTCCAGTACCAACTAGATATAAAATCAATACAGAATATCAGCTGCATGAGAAGTACTTATTTCTTATTGTTTCTTACTGACATCAAGAAGTCTGGACAAACAGTTGTTGCATGTAACGCTCCATTTGAGCAGTTCATCTTCAGAGGAGGTTCAACAGGCCTTGAAGTTGTCAGCCCACGTACTCGTACCCTGGAATCCCCTGGCTCACCTGCAGAAAGCTGGACGCAGTGAGAGCACCTGGGACTGCCCACGCAAACACCAGCCCCCGGCGCCGTGCATGGGCGGGAAGCAGGTGTGCTGTACCGCGCTCATGGTGCGCGCTGCCTGGCTCCGGCTCCCTTCTCCTCTCCAGGACTCCTTGGATAGAAATTCTGTAGCCCAGCGCAGAGGACTTCCTTCAAGCCCCCATGTCAGATCCTTTTGCTAACTTTTAGGGGAGAGATGGTATGCTGCTCCTCCAAAGCAGTTAATATTATCCACTCAAGTAAATAAATGGGGTTTTTTTATTCTGTTCACCAATAACTGAATGTCAACTATCTTATTTTTTCTATTTCTTCATTTCTTAAGCATATAAATACTGTATTGCATTTGCTCCAGTTCACAAGAATCATTTTTCCCCTTGCCAGTTTCACCTGTAATGCCTTTAGATTTGCTGTGGTGGGACACAAGTAATACCCTTGTCAAAATAATTTAAGAAGGTTTCTTTTTGACTTAAACTGTGAAGATACTCCATTCTGATTCCCAAGGTATCAAACAAAATAGCAAAATACAATTATTTATTACAGCTTTTGATTACTTTTAAACTGATGCACTCCCTCCTTCATGGTCTTTTTATATTTGATTATAATAAATTTTAAGGTTTGGGGTTTTTTTTACATTTTAACAAAATGGATGACAGAAGTCACATATAATTACGTGCAGTTGAAAGCAATACTTGGCACTACCTGAATTTTTTGGCACATAGCTCAAACACTCTAGTAAGTTCAAATAGTTTTCACAGAACAGATAATTTAGTCACCAACTCCTGTATAATTCTGAAAAAGAACTGTAAATTGGTCTTAAAATTTGTTTTTCCTGAATTCAATTGCAGCTAAGACACTTGACACCTGACTCCCATGACCAGCTCAGCCTCAGCACTAACTCCCAGACCTAATGTGGCAGCAGCGGAAGGTAAGGAAAAATCTTAAATTTACTAGAATACTGGTTTTGATTGGGGGGGAAGGAAAAAAAAAAAGGAAAAGAAGAGTCAACTCTTTTACTGTTGGCTTCAGAAATCACAGGATCGGACCTGATGACCTACCTTTTATACAACAAGAAATGTTTTTTTCAAACTCTAAAATCAAAATTAACAGAAAGAAGAAATATGTACACAAAACACTAAGGAGACGATGCTTTGCTGACAGCTGTACTGCCCCGATCCAGTTAATATTCTTTGAGTGAGACGTATTTTGAAGTTAACGATTTCCTTTTCCAGTTTCCTCTGAGAAGCTGGAAAGCCCACACCCAGTTGTGATCTCAATTAACCCAGTTTTACATTGATGTAAATTTATTCACTTCAGTAGAGTTGTGCATGATTTTTGCAGGTGCAAATGAAATCAAATCCATACCCAGTATGACCCTGTATACATTATCTTTTCATTTGGTAATTTATTTTTTATTTTCCCTAAAGGAGTATCTGCAAGTATGTGTGTATAGCTTTATTATTTCAATGTTTTAAAAAAACTACCCAATATCATCTTCTACAATGCAGGTATTGACCACTATTAAACTATAATAGTTAAGATAAGAAAATCTATGTCAAGGATTGACAACCAGTGCAGGAGACACTTAAAGAGTACCACTCGAAGAGTAAAGTAAAATAAGGAAACAATGACTCATCTGCATTAAATCATACAATAAAATGCCAAATTTTGGAAAGCCAACAATTTATGAAACAGAATACGTAGTATTGTGTCTTTCCTTTTTTTCCATGAACATAGCAAACCCAGAATAAATTATAACTGGAATTCCCATAAGGATAACAAACTATACTGATTTGTTTTTTAAAATTATAAATAGAACTTCACTTTAAAAATATGTTTTCCTCATTACAGCCACCATACCAAAATATTCAAGTTGCAAGAACAGCTCCCTAAGCATCTTAGTTGTGTATTCGGCTTTGCTGAAGATTAGACAACTCACCTGTCAAATCATTCAAATACCATAAACCACTAAGTGACCACAAGTGACCCTTACAAAAACTTAACTTAGTGATAGGCATTTCAGTTCAGTCTTACGATCCTACTGGTAACAAGATCCTTTAAATATGGACACAAAGAGCATCTCTGAAAATGTGCTTATTTTACATGTCCCAAATTCACAAATTCAGGATTTTCTCATTCACTTTCTTGTCTATTTTGGAATGCTTGCTACTGATAACGACTGCACTGTAAGGGTGAAATACCAATTCACAACTTAATTTTGAAAGGCAAGAGTTGTAATAGCTACCACTGGAGAAAGGAAAAAAAGAAATCAGAGAATTATCCAGAAAGAACTGATTTCCAAAAGATACTCCAGGACCTTTTTGTTCCTACTAGCACCATAACCCATAATTGTTAAAAAAAAATGTATAAAACTGAATGAAGAATCTTGTGGCCAAAATTTGGTGTGATACAGTCTTGGCCTGTACATGTCACAGAGCACAGCCAATGCTACTAAAAGAGACCAAAATCTTCAGCTGATGCACTGGGAATACACTAACTTTATTAATTGTTATGAAGTCTGATTTTTTTTCCCCTCATAGGCAATTCCAAATATACAGAATTACCTGTTCTTCTTTGTAATAAATATCTCACAAAATATCTCCATCTGAGCACATAAAGTCGTCCATTTATGTTTTAAGGAAATATTTTTATGTATGCTTTATAGAAGAAGATGTAAAACAGTCTAAGCAATAATGTAATTCAACAGTCTCTGTTGTTTTCTGCTCAGGGGCATTTATTGCTTTCAGCAGCAGCAGGCAAGCCAACAACTCCATATCTAGCTTGCACTGGCTGCAGGATATGCTAATTGTGAACCTTGAAGATCCAACATATTAGATAGCATGTACTTAATCTGAAACCCTAACTGCATATGTGCTAATTAATTTGGATCTAAAATTATAATATTATTACTTTGGTATTTTGTATAATCATTTTCTGTACAGCAAAAAACCCATCGTATTAAAAGTGCACAAGTATACATGTATTTAACTTAACATCTAAGGAAAACTAACATCAAGTGTTTTTGAACTAAAAATATCTTGGGATATTTTCCTTCTCTGAAAGATAAAAACTGCAACATAATTTTAAGGATTCTTTCTGGAGTTTTAGGATATTGTCATTATTGTTAGCTGTTCTACTAATGTTAATTACATCATTACATGATTTCCCATGGATAACAACTTGTAATTCCATCTACTTATTCTCTACAGAGGCAAAGGAACGCAGTAGATTAGGAGGCTGTCAAGATGATAAAATGACATCGAATGCAAATTTGTATTTGTAATACAGCATGCAAGATTTGGAAATGCTACTTAAAACAGAAGCAGCAAACTAGCTGCAGGCACTGAATGTATGCTTCAGGCAGCAAATGTATGAAAAAATGCTAATACATTAGAATATCTGAAGCAACAACAAAAAAAGATTCTATCTAAACTTCACTAAGAGAAGAATCTGTCAGTAAAACAACTGAAAGATAAGGACAAGTATCGATATTAAAACATCAGTTATAACCGGTATATCACCATTTGTCTTGATGCAAAAGCTAACAAGTAACAATATGAAAGGTTAACTCATTAGTCCTTATTTTTAATTTTCCAAAACAAATTCCTAAGTGTTTCAGATACTTTTAATCTAAATGCCAGTTTTCTGCTCATACTTATATTGATGGAACCTGACTGATACCAGTGGGATTATACCAGTATGATCATACCAAAAAGCTAACTTGGTCCTATTATCTTAATACTGGTAAGTTGTTAGTTGTTACACATAGTAGATGATTATTAAAGACTAAGTCCTCAGGTTACAAATACATTGCTGTATTAGTGGGCTGTGGGGGCATTCATTGGTAACCGTAAAGCAATTTGAAACTGAACATGTCAGATCAATGCTAGACACTGTTATGAAAGTACTGCCCATGCATATGATTTTAAAGCAAACACCACCACTCTCCATTCCCAAGAAAATACAAACACATTCCTTTTTTACCAGTTTCGGTACAAAAACTACTTATATAAAACCAAAGCAATTTTTAAGATTAAAAAGACCAAGCTGAAATTAAGTTAGAACATCCAGGTGTTAATAAAAATTATTTCTGCAGACCCATTATTTTAACAACATTGAAAGCATTCATCCCTTTATTAGCATGACATAACCCACTCTCTGGAAAATGCTGAAGAGATTTGATATGTTATCCCAAAATTTTTTGTTGGCACTGAAACTAGAGAGGGGTTTTGTTTATTTGTTAATATTTGTCTTACTATGGCAATATGATTACTCTTATTTTAAGACAGTCTAAAACAGGACTGGACAAATTGTTACTGAAGGCTAAAAGCGCCCTATTACTGGCCAGTAGCAGCAGTGGCCAGTGGCAGCAGGCCACCTTTGCAGAGATCCGGGTTTATAATATATATACAAATTGTGTACTGCCACTTCTTCATATCGTCTGACCAGGGGCTAGTTACCATCACTGCCATTGGTTCTATTTTTATCATTGTTATTTACTCTTTCTTTTGCCATTTTTAATTTTACTATTATTTTCCAGAAAACAAATCTAGGTGTCACACAAGGATAGACTGATTTTTGTGATGCTGAAATCTGTTATGGTCTAGGTTTCACACTGAAAGAAATTTCAGAGGAGAAAGACGACAATCATCAACTTCTCAGAGTGCCTGACAAGTCTTTACAACATTTAAATCTAGCTTAATAAGGCTAATATTTCTACTGATGAAATGCAATTTGTAATGAAGATTCTTCATTTTCAGACCTCTCCAGTTTTCTCCTAGAAGTGCACATCCACTTAGATTTTCACTATACAGATTCTGTATAGCAGACAAGAATTTTCTTTCCTCATTCTATTTCTATGGACCACTTATAACAAGTCCATGATTAATTTTAGAGCACTTGAATACCCATAGACAAAATAAGGCAAATACTAAACAATAGCCTCCTTCACAGGGTAAGTTCGAAATGAACCCAAATCCAGTTATTCCAAGTTGGTCTTCAGTAGCTGCTCCTGCTGCACCACCACCCCAAAAACAATATAAAGTTACAAAGGAAACTAGTATTACCAGTTTACAGCTAACATTCATTAACAGGCCAGTGTGTCATGCCTGGTGTACATAAATCCAGATTTATCAAATCTTCAGGTTGCTCCCTCAAAGAAGATAGTGAGGATTCCTTCTGGATTTAGCAATACTAAAAGATCACCCTTTAGCAGCAATGATTTTGATGAGTTGCTGCTCTACAACTGCCCCTAGCACCATCATATTGTCTTCTAGAGCTTTTTCCACACAAGCCAAAATAAACACGTTATTTTCCAAAATGTATTTGTTAAAATCCCAGTCTAACCCAGTATTTTAACATTTTGGAAAGTTTATGATGACAAATGTAGGAAAACAATGTTGTTACAGTCATTCCTGCAATTAAATATGACTTAGAGTATAATCATTTCAACTTTTAAAAAAAAGTTTTCCTCCACTAAAAGCCAAAAGTAGCACTCTTAAGTCAAGGAACTGTATCTAATTTCCTTGCTAATCCGTTATCCATTTTAACAATTGCTAAAGTCTGAACAAAAGATAGCAATGTTCAAAATGAGAGCTAGAAGTACATCAAAACAGACATCTTGGACTGTTTCAGAAAGAGGTTTTAAAAATACAACTCTGTAGTTCTGTAGGCTGCACGTTCAGAATATATTAATGTTGGAAGCTGTACAAATCCTTTTAACCCTGAACTTACCAGAGATCACACACATAGCAAACTCCAGGTGTTACAACATCAAGTTCCACCACCCCCCCTCCGCGGCCCCCCCACCCCCCCAGACCAAAAAAGC
>VZTL01015773.1:220-19164 GCA_013400535.1 Scopus umbretta
GGCTCTCGCCGTGCCTGCGGATGGATTGGCACCGGCGCGCACAACACCTGAGCGCCGGGGCCCGGCGTCTGCGTCCGGAGAAAACGAGCACGCGTGGGCTTTGGTGGTGGTTTTTTTTTATTATTTTATTTTATTTTTTCCCCTGAAGAAAGGTGGGGAAAAACCGCTGCGGAATCCTACACGCGTGGAATGGCTCCTGCTCAGCTCGCCCTTTAAATAGCTGCTTTTGGGGATGCACCTTAGCGGCGCGTTTCTGTAAAAATCTATTTACAGAGTTGGGCGTCGAGGGGGACGAACGGCTTGCTGTAAGGTACCAAGGTGCTCGTTCATTCTTTGAGTTTTTTTTTAAATCCCCCCCCCCCCCCCGGGTGTTTTGGGGGGAAGCTCTCCAGGTGCGGACAAGCGGGCAGTGAAAGAAAGCGTTGTGTGGGTAGAAGTCGAGCGACAAAGCAGTGCGTGTGTATTTGCGCGTCAATATTTTTGTTGGTCGAGTTTGTATTTTCTATGGGTAGGTAATTATCTACTTATGTAGTATGTATGTATGCTATCATATATGTCTAATACATCAACTATAAACTTGGCCAAGAAAAATTTATATAATGTCCTGAGTATCTCCAAACTCCTTTAAATCCTTAGTATGTCAAAACTATTTAGTTGGAATAAATGGTCTTTGAATTATTGCGATGAAATTGGCTTAATCCGAACTTTATCAGATGGGAATGGTTCCACAGTTAATGATGGAATGTGACTTTGTGATTTGGATTGAAATGGCAAAGTGGACGACAAGAGCGACGTGAAGGCCTGCTGCTTTTTCTCCATCCTTTTTCTCTGTCACAAAAAAGGGAGTAATCATAGAAATAACAGCCTGCCTCTGAAGCGTGCTCTTTTGCATCAGTATGAATTTAGTGCTTTGAGATCCTTGCTTGTAAAGTGTGAGAAAACACTGAAGTTATTTTTCATTTGTTGTTTTCTTTATTGTTATTGGGGGTTTTTTTTGTGTGTGTATAGAAAATAAAAGCACTACAGCACAGCACTAGGAAGCATCTTGTACTGGGCCCCAGGGGACGTACTAGAGCCAGGGATGACTCAATAGGTCATCTCTTTCTCTAATTTTTGTAATTTTGTCTCTTATTTCATTAGCCTGGGAGCCTTTGAAATTTTCCTACATTGCGTACGTGCGTAACATAGACTTGTACGAAGGATATAGCTGTTAGCATTGAAAAACCTGTAACAATTTTTTTTTTTTTTTTACCCCCCCCCCAAAAAAAAAAAAAAAAGCCCAGCCCTTGCACTGCTGTGCTGCTTTACGTGGTATGCAGTTGGGCTGCTAAGTTGCATAATAGCTTAGCGTCCTAACGGGAGAGCAAAGCATGTGTTATAAAAGCCCCGATCGTGCGTATCTGCAATAACATGGCACCCCGCTGCATTCCTTTCTGTACCTATCCGTGAGCGACGCCGGCCCTCGGTGTTAATCGCTCGGTGGGAGCGCTTTCGCGTGCCCCGGTTCTATCGCGGCGTTTGTAACCACGAAGGGGGAAGCCGGCCTGTTAATTTTGTCAGACTTCAGAGCTGAGCCAGCGGGGCTGGGTAGATTCAGGAGCTGGATGGGCGGCGTAAGAAGATTACTCGTGCGCTGGATGAAATGCTAGCGGTGTTTCAGTAGATGACGCTCCTCTCTCTGGGTTTTTTCTGCCTCGGGCTGCTGGCAGGGTCCTCGGGGCCCCGAGCCGTCCTGGGTGTGTGCGCTGTGGTGGGGAGCGCGGGAAGGGGCCGGAGCAGTTCCCCTGGTTCTCCTGCAAACCCTTGAAGAGCGCTAACCAAGCCCTGCTTGGGCTGCCTCTTCAGCCTCCCCCCTTTATCTTCCTCAGAATCCTAAGGAGAAACGAGTCAAATACTCTGATCGCTCGCCTTATTTAATAAAGGCATACAGCGTTTTGGATCTTTGCAGTAGTTACTCTGTTTTCCCTCTCGGGTGCTTACGGGCGGTTTTATTTATTTGATTGCGCTGGAATGCCCAGGCCCAGAAGGGTGAGTTAAGGATGAGTGAGTTAAGGATCAAGTCCTGTTTCACGTAAGCGTGTATGTTTGTCGCTACTGGGCTGATTGGCGTGGCTCTAGAGAAGCACAGATTTAAGCGTAGAACACGGAGTTCCCCCCTCTTTGTCTGTCAAACTCGGTTAGGGTACCTTAATGTGGGTCGTACAGCTTCCAGTTTTGGCAGTGAAATGGCTTTGCAGGGTTAGTATTTGTCTAAGGAAGAAAACCACGTCAAACGCGGGGCCTGCAAACGGATCTTTTGGTCCTTGCTGTAGAAGTGGCGATTCCCGTTCCAGATGGCACTGCTGGGGTTAACGCAGATTTCCTTATGGAGCGGTTCTCAGAAAGACACATGATTTCTTTCTGTACCAGGAAGGGCAGTCGTACAGGGACAGAATGCTGTCAGCAGGAGCAGCCCTCTCTGACTGTTAGGAAGAGGACTCGCGCTTCCCTGTTTTTAGACGGCTCGTTCATTTTGTGCTGCTGGATTGCACAAGATAACGTAGCGCCTTTTATTGGGGAACCTCTGGCCGCCTCTGAGTCTCGGTGCAAGCGTGTTTCGGCACAGGACGACGTGCTGCTTGCTAATACGATGTCATGCGTTTTTGCAGTCCGCCACCTAATTCTGCCCCGAATGATCTCATCACCATCTGGTGTCGTATCGCAGCATAGCTGCATACCGTGGAGTCATTAGGTGGTCCTAGGACACTGCGGTACGGCAGAATCCCGATGTATGTAACCGTCGTAGCGTTATGACATCAAAACACGACTGTCTTGTATCACGGTGCGAGGTCCTGATGTACCAGCGCCGCATCACGCTGTTAGGGTACGACACCCTGGTATCAGGAATGCTACTGCAGTCCCCTGGTAGGTTGTTGTCATATGACAACACTTTGTGTCGACAGGGCCTAGTGTCTTGGTTTAACAGGTCGTTTTTGTGTCATAACGTCATGCTGTAATGCTGTTGCATGTGTCTTTGTGTTGTGGTATGGTATTACAAGAGAGAACTTTTGCTTCCAGTCTTACATCGCTGTTATCTCATAGATTCTTAGGGACCATAATGAGCCAGGCCCCGAGCTTTGAATTTCAGAAAGCCAGAAACTACAAGAGCAGGGCAGGCAGGCTTTCCCTCCCCTCAAATCTCAGGCAGTGCTGCTTGCCGTTAGCGTTCTCCCTTCTTAGGAGTTTTGGGGAGCTCGTCATCCAGCATAAACCGATACTAATGCGGATCTTTTATGAAAAATGGCAATCAAACGTCGGAAGAGTCTTGCAGGGACAAAAGCAAGCTGGTAGCTGAATTTGACGTCCCGTAAATGGGATGCTGAACAAAACTCTGCTGATCTGATTTTCCTTCTCTTGTGGCTCCTTCTGCATTGCTTGTGCTGATTTGTTGGGTGGAATATTTCTGAGCCACAGAACCTGCTATATGGAACTTACAGAGGAAATAAGGGCTAAAGGCTCTACCTAAAAATAAATCTGTAATTCATTTTTCTGCTAGTGCCTGTGGGTGAGGAAAAAAAAAACAACCAACCTCTGAATGTTCCAACACCCTACTTATCTGGAGGAAGGATCTATTATATAGTTGTGGGGGTGGGATGGGAACTAGGTAGGGTTACAGAACAGCAGAGCTAAAATTAGAAGTGGTTTGATATCAGGGAGCAGTGAAGGTTAACATAAAGCAGTTTCCGTTATGCATGCTGTAAGGCTGCGACTGAAGGAGTAATTCCTATGGAGGCCAGGCGAACGACACCTGCCCTTCCAATTGATGCTGCCAGCGTCTCAGGGCCACAAGTATGTGAGAGGGGAGGGACGGGGTTCGAACGCTACCGCACTGCTCCGGCATAAGCCCTCTGTCCTTACGGTCTAGTCTCGCGACTTCCTTGAAGGCTAAAATATCAGGTTAGTGAAAAAGAGGGCAGGAGGAATCCGTTCCGCCCTCGGTTACGCAGAATTTGTACTTGCTGTAATACAGAAAGGTGACTATACGTGGGCGTTTGGGCTTCTTGCCTCCTTAATTACACGGTGAAACGATGATGCTGTTGCAATCACTTTCAATTTCATATCGATACTGCAGAGGCTTAAAGGGCTACCGCGTGCGGTGGAAAGGAATTTTGTTCTACTGTATTGCAAAGGAAAGACAAACGTCCACATTTTTTTTGGAGAAGGCTAGCAAAATAGTTCTGTTGAAGTTACATAATTGCGCCGCTGTGCATACTGTGCTGTTTGACCTTCACGCTACAGGTGAAGTAACATAAATAAACATAACGCAAAATGTTACGTTTCAGCGTTCTTTTTTCTTTTGTCTTCATTGATTCTTCTGCGTCTACGCCTTTCTTCTTTGTGCCTTTTATTCGAAAGGAAGAAATAGGTGCTGATAAGCCTCCGCTAAAAACCATCAAGGATGACCCACATACATATAAATACAGCCCTAGCGTTTTGGAAAGAGGTGGCTTTCGCTCCGTATAAATTCTGCAAAGGGATCTCAGGATGCAGAACGTTCCTGTTTGCTGTCGATGTGGTAGGAAGAGGAAACCATATTACTAGGTCGCGCATCTCTCTCTGTGTCCAGAATATTCTGAACAATTTGACTGAACCTCTGTCTATAAAGTACGGTGTCATTCCCTTTTCTCTCGAGAGGAGGGGACGTCAGCGATGTCACGCAAAGTGACCCAAAGAACAACTTTGAGCGGTATCGGTGTATTTATTTTGTCCAATGGTTTCATAGTACAACGAAGTGGTTAGCAGCAGGTTTTGTGCTAATGTATCTGTGCTTTTCAGCAGCAGGAAGTGATAGTAAGCAGTTAGCAGCCTAATCCAAGTGCACAAACGTCAAGGAAAAAAATCTGGCATGCAATTCACTTGGCCAGGCTGTACTCATAGTTACTAGCTTGAGCCAGAAAGAGAGAACCAGGATCAGCTCATTACCAGTTTTTGTCCTGGACTGCCACACTGAATTAATACTTTCAGTGCTCATATACTATAAAGTACCAGTTAAAAATACAAAATTATAGTGGAAGGAGACTCTTTGAAGAAAAACTGACTACGTTATTATGAAGCCCTTGGATCTGAGACTTGGTTTGCTGCAGCTCTGTGTGGTGACAGACCGGCAAAAGTATCCCTTTAGTGTTTTTGTTACATGTTACGCTTTGGGCATCAATTTTTGATTTAAAACCGGGTAAACATCCATTGTTTTGTTCTCTAATATATATGCGCTTACTGAAACCTCTCTGAGGGCAACCAGGCAGAAAAGTTCTGTGACTTACGCCATGGAGATGCTGGGCTTTGCAGAGCTTGCTGCCAACACTCAGAATCTCTCCTTCAGATCTCCTTGGGCTGCAGATTATTTTGGCTAATTGAATCCTCATCATTTGTTTTGCTCTGAAATTTCCTTTTCTGCTTATCAGGTGGTAAAATCGCCTTGCTCCCTCTCTAGTCCTTCAGCAGCCTCACAAATGTCAAGTGAAGGGCAAACTGCCTGGAACTGTTCTGGAATTCTGCGGCCATTGCTTGCTCAGGGCCTTAACTTGAGATGAATGAGGCTGCAGCGAGGCTTCTCCAGAGATTCTTCTCCTCACGTATGCAGGAGGAAAAAGCACGGAAAGGGGCAAATTCAGTCAAGAGGAGGCTGTCGATAAAATTCAGCAGTGATGCTTTTTTTTTTCTTTTCAAGCTTAAGTGTGGAGCCGAGACTGCTGTGTGCTGTTTAACTGCTTGGTCCCTTCAAATGAGAAGCAAGGTCCTGGCTATCGGAGCTGGAAGTCACAAGAGGCCAGTTTTGTGCCTGGATCTGTCACCGACCAGTTGTATCGTGATCTTGCCTCTGCCCCAGTCTCCTTGTCTGCAAAATTCCTCTCTTCCTTTTCCCACTGTGCTCCCTCTCCCTGAAGCAGTTTGATATTCACGCGTGACAAGTGCTCGAAGGGCGATGTTGAAGAGCGTTCCACAATTTCTAAGCACGATTCAGCCTGCGTGTGTTAATAGTTCCCTCGAACTAAATTTCTGCTTGCTCAGGGCTATTCTGCTCGGCTAGCGGGCATGGTCAAGGTCTGAAAGAGCCAAATGTTGCCATCCAAGCTGTGTGGCACATTATGCAAGAATTGCTGTGTCCTGGTCAAGATCTTCTTGGCCTAATCACATTTGCCAACTGAAATTCCCCTTGGGAACAGGACACTTCTTTGCTCTCTATTCTAAACTAGTTAGTGGTATCCTTTGGTTGGTTAAGCAGCTGCTGTGTTCATGCTTGAATCTTCTCTTGCCTGCGTGCCTCTGATTTCAGTCCTGGTTAGAAAGTGCATCTTAATGGCAGATTGCTGTTATTTTTATAATTGATATTTATTATGAACGGTAGCTGTTAATTTCAGTATTTTGAGTCTGGTCAAAGTAAATTATATAAATTGAGATGTAATGCACAATAATAGTAGCTAAGTATAAACTATTTAAGCTCAGGAAACTGAGACCCCAAAACAAATGCTGTATGTAAGTCAGTGGCTTTTCTTTTCCTTCTGTAACTTCCCTATGTTCTTGCAGAGCCACGTGCTGCGTACAAGATTGTGGAATGTTCTCTGAGCTTCTCCTTTGCTGATTTTTTTTTTTTCCATTTGGCCAGCTTTAGGTTGGTGCTGTTGATTATACTTTTTGTTTTCCCGTGGTTTATTCTCTGTAACCATTTTTCCTGGACAAAATGCTCTCTGTGGTCACAGCCAAGTGACCTGGGGGTAGATGCTCTGTTGTTTTTTTTTTTTTGTCCAACTAACACAAGATATAAAATGCTGCTATTCTCACTTGACAATGTCCCAGCCGCTCTATGTATACGGCTAAGGAGCAGAAAAGGAGGGATTTGGGATTATTTTTGGTGGGAGGGGGAGATATTTATTTGGGGTATATCTTTTGCATCTTTTTCAAACTGCTTGGAATATCAGGTTTGGAAGAATGTGGGTTGATCACACCTAATTCAGGCCTTGGAGCTGGAAGAAGGACAATGGAGGAGAAAATGAGTTGAATGAAAAAGTCTTGGGGAGGAAGAAGGAGGGGATGTATTCAGGAGTAGCAAAGATTGGATAAAGGATCGGATCGGTAACAAAAAAATGTATATATAGGCATGTAATACAAGGCAACAAATTAGCGGGGGGGGGGACAGGAAGGCTGACTCGTTTAGTGTAAGAACAGCTCTCTCTAACTAGGATCGTTGCTTTAATGAAATACTAAGGAAACAAGCCCGTGTTTAACTAACAGGAGGGAGAGAGAGCAAGATCTGAGGATTCCAAAGAAATGGTTTGCAGGGTCTCATCTCTTGCTTGTGTAGTGATGGCACATGAAGTGCTGTGAATTAAAAGGTTTGTGCTGGAGACAGAGGCATTTTAGAAAGCTGGTGGAAAGCTAGAGCTGTAATTTTGGTGTATTTCTGACCTTGTAGGAATAGAAATAAAGCAGCCATAGAGGTTTAAAAGAAGTGCTCTCTGCTTATGAGGAGATTGGGTTGTGGCTGTGCAGCCCTCAAAACTGGAATTTATTTTTTTCAGAGCTGTCAACTATTAAGAAATAGTATACTCATGTGGTGGCCTTCAATCTGATGTACATTTTAGGAATGAGGTTTGGGAGGAGAACTGTTGCTTTGCTGTAGGCCATGAAAGAATGTACGTGTCTGGGGGTTGGAGCTTAGAGAATCGGAGCAATATTCAGTGGCTGGTTCAAGGCAGTAAAACTATATCATTGCTTCAAAATGCCTGTTATATTATTTTTCCAACCTTTTCAAGACGAAGAATAGGTTCCCCATTGATTCTTCTGAGCTTCTGTTTCAAAGGCAGGTAATAGCACAACTGATTTTGGAAATGGATCTGTTTCGAAGATTGTGTTGTTTTACAGCGAGAGAGGCTTTTAAAAGAAGGGGCTTGCTGTGCTAGGAGATTTTCACGCACACCTTCAGAGACAGTCTGTCTCCTGAAGAGCTCACATCCTCGATAGGCGAGGTAGACAAAGGGTGGAAGAAAGGAAGTGGCGTTAGCCTTGGTTTGCAGATCAGTCACACAGAGATTGAAGGCGTTTTTACTTTTAACGTGTTTATTAATAGAGATGTACTAGAAAACTTCCCTACTAGAAGCCTGGCTTAGGTGAGCAAAAAAATTGTTATAGCTTAAACCAGCTTTTTAAGAGAGCAAACTCTTGATGTAAGAGCTCAGAAATGCAAACCGGCCAGCCGTATCCCCTGCACTTCTCATAGATGACTTGTCCGAAGTCACAAGCTGAATCCTTATAGTTGCCCAAAAGCAACCGATCTCTTGCTCACATTTGGAAATACCATAATTGTCTTAAGGACATTCGTTCTTTCAAGAATCACAGCCCAGATTAAGAACTTCAGACGATTTAGATGTTGCTTTGCCGGATTCCCCTCATGAAACTCTAAATTATACGGGTATGTTGAGGTTTTGGGAACAAAAATACAGCAAGTCAAAACAATTCCCTAAATCGTAACACTCAAAACAGCTGTAACGCCAACCACATGCAAAACTTGAAAGAGACTTGCATTGCTAGCAAACTGCTGTAACCAAGAAGTCGTTGGACTGGGCTGCTGTCTAGAAGGAAAATTATGGAGAGCAGAGCTGGAGACAGAAAAAGGCTTGATGGAATTGAGGCATTGGTCCATGCTCCTGCCTATTCAGGGCAGTTCCCTGTTCTGCCTTTATTAACCGTTACCTAAGGCTGTTTATAAACATGAGAAGTGAATGGATTTATACCACTTCTCTCGTGCTCTTGACTGTGAGGATTTGCATTCAGCCTAGTTTTTTCCCCTCAATTTAATATAATTGCATTGCTCGTTGTTGTAAAACCTTTCAATACAGCTTCTCTTTCTCTTTGGTATTTACATTCTTCAAATATTTTGTTGACTACTTCACTTTGTTTACCCGTCCAGTTTCTTTTCATAAATGACCTTCATGAATGTTGTGATGTTTTTGTTGCCTTCCTTGGAACTTACTTCTCTGTAAGAATATCTTTCTGGTTATATGGTACCCTTATAATAAAGTTCCTAGTAGAGATGATCTGATTATACAGAGCAAATATTTCATCAGCTTCCGTGAGATAGGATTTATCAGACTGTGCAGCCCTGAATCACATTAGTCTTTCCTGCTCCCACATCATGTTGCAAGAACACGTCGAATTTGCTTTGCGCTCTTACCCCGCGCACCGTCGAGCTGCGCTGCTTTGTCGCTTTCTCAAGTCTTTGAATCTCTGGACACGACTTTCTGTTTCCTCCGTTATGCCTGATCGGAGTAGGTACAAAGTCAAGGACAGTGGTAAGATAGCGTTGTTCATGCTTTGCCCAGAGGAGAATCAGTCACAGTCGCTGTTTATTTTTCTTGAGGCAGGTTTTTGTATGTGTGTTTATACACGCTCTCAATATGAGTCACATTGTTACCTTCTGCGTTTTATAACCTCTCTGTAGAATATGGCCTTTCAAAGGGTTTCTATTTGAAAATATCCGTGTGTTGAAGACAAATATTTCTCCCGTTGCTGGCTGTGCTGCCTGCTGGTGTATCGGGGAAGTGGATGGTTTGTGTTGTGTCTGATAAGGTTCAGCGAAGGGTGCGCAGTCCCTCTAGCTGAGCCAGATGAAGAAGTCAGTATGTCTGTAGAAATGACTAAGTAGTCGGAGAAGAGTGCTTTGTGTGGGAGTAAGGAAGCCGAATTTAGAGGTAATTGGGCTGCTTCGGTCCATGCTGACCGCTCTGCTCCTTTCTCGTCACTGAAGTGCTCCCTGGTGGTTTTTATAGCGGGGAGTGCTCAAGTGCCCCTGCCAAAACGTTTGGGATGCCGGGGATGCGCAACAACATGGAGAAGCTGTACGAGGGCAGCAGAACAGGTAGGTAAGAGCAGGAGAAGGGAAGGCGTCCTGAAATTTTCGTAGCTGTCATCAGTGAATGGGTTGAGGAGCAGCCAGGGTTAACTGAGCTCTAGCGATGTGGGCTACAGGGCATTCTTAAAGAGACAGTGGGTGCTTTTCTTTCCAGTGGGCAGCAGCCAGTTCGGATGCCAGAGCTGGGTAGCAAGTGGCAAAGGCGGCTTTGTTTCAGCCATGCCAAGCTGTTATCAGAGCGGGGAATCTTTTTGTCAACTCCTTCTGAGAGCATAAAATGCATCGGAGCAGTAAGATTCTTGAATGGTTTCATGATCTCTCCCCCAGCAGCACTGCTTCTATCTACAGTTTAAATGGTGGTTTCGGAACCGGAGAGCAGAGGAGCAGGGAAGACACGCGGCTGCACCCCGGGAAATGCGATGTGGTAACAGGTGGCGACGCAATCCTTTAGCTCTTCGTTTCTCATCTCCCGGGCGGGCAGGAGGACTCCTTCCCCTGGATGCAGGTTCCTTTGTGTTGGTGTGTGCGTGGTGAGGTCAGGCAGTTCCTCGGGAAAAAGGATGCCCTGACGCAGTGCGGGGCTGGGACGGAGATACAGAGGGTTTGACTGAGACATCTGAAGTCGGGGTGGAAGGGATGGGGGTGTGGGTCTAGAAGCTGAGCAAGACTCCTATGGAGCGATGTTCTGTCTTCATGGGAGTAGGGGCAGGACTGAGCGGCTGTTCAGCGTCGTTGGCGAGTTTCTGGGTGAGCCCAGCAGAAGATTACAGGAATCTGAGACCATCCTGACAGAAAGGGGCCAGCAAGGTTAAGGAAGTCAATCGGTGAGAGAGGGGGTGAATCTAATGTGTGTGAGTGGGTATTGGGACTGAAAATGAGAGGTGGCTCAGGAGGAGTCTGAAGGTAGAGATTGGGGTAGTGCTTTGGGGAAGGCTTTAGGAGGCTGATTGTGGTTGGGATAAAGATTGGAACGGTCCACAGGAATGGAGAAACTGGCATAGCTGTAACTGTATTATATGACCTAGAAGCGCACACTGCACCAGCTAGTGCTAAAGAAAGAGATCGGACCCTTTTAGTGCCCTTTTCCTCTTCTCTTCATAAATCTGCTCCTGGGTCTGAGCTGTTGCAGCTCAGCGTAGAACAGGGAGTGGAGGGGTGGTGGAGGGGACTGAAGGCGTGGGGCATGTCTGTACCAGGAGAGCGGGTGTAGCCCAGCCCCTGGCACAGAGCAGCCGATGTGCATTTTGCTCTCTGCGATGGCAGCTGTTGAAGCTGTATTCAGATGTCGGGGAGCTCTCTCTTTGTGCTGAGCTTGCACAGGAATAGCACATAGGAGGGTTGCTGCCCAGTTACTGGGAACGGAGCGGGGATGTGGCTTTCTCATATTCAGATTGGTATCCAAAGAACGTAATTTGTTTGTGTTGGGTTTAAGGTGAAATTTTGCTCTTGCTTCTCCCCTGGTGGCTACCTTCGCAATGTAGCTGAAGGTACAATGGCATGATATTTAATTCGGTCCTTAAGGGATAAGAAAAGAAGGATAGATAGATAATGGAGGCAGTACCATAATGATTCCACAGGGCCTTGTAATTAGCGAGTGATCTCCTGTTTCTGTTGTTGTTTTTCTTTGTGTGTATGATAGTCTTCCCCTGGTCAACCCCTTGTTTTGCTTTTCTTTTCATCCTCCCTTAAATTGGGCACTGATCTTGCTGCCGGGATGTGCTCAGACCCTGGTGGTTGCAGGTGGCTCCCTTCATTGCAGTAGGGTTTGAAATCAATGCAGTCTCTCGTCTTCATGCCTTTCGTGGCACGGGTGAAGTCTTGCACTGTAGGCTCCGCAGGGTGAGGGCCCTGTCTGTCTGCAAGCTGCCCAGCCCTCGGCACGGTGCTATAACACAGACCAATACGGGAGTTGCTTTTAGTAGTGCTCGATCTCAGAGATGGCTATTAGCGTTATTGATGTGCTTGTTAATCTTCATTTTCAAGTGCACTGACTGCTGTATACATTATCTGTCAGCGCAGCACAAGTGCTTCTGGGGTAAAATACGCACCAGCTTATCATCAGTGCACTAGAACAGAACATACAGTGGTTTCGGAGGAAAAAAAGAGATGGATTTAGTAGCAAGTAGGAAGCTGGCAGGGGACTCGCAGAATATGTAAGTGTCTTCGTAATATATGATTAGAAATTCAAGACAGAGAACTTGTGGGAGGTCAGCTGAGCCACCTGTTTTCACTGCATCATCCTGAACCGGTGCTTTCTAGGCCGGGAGCTATTACCTGCCCATGATCCGTGATGCGTTTGCTTTGTGCTCTCCATTTATCCTGACCAGGACGCAGTGCCTACCCGTGTTGGGATGTGATTCTGTCGGTCTCAACCTACAGGGCAGGGCTGGCCCTGCAGAGCAGAATTGTTTGGTTCCCCTTGTGCTGTTCTTCTTCCTCATTTTCAGAGATCGCATTGATTAGAGAGGGCTAAAACTGCGTTCGGTAGCCTCGTGGATAACACCGTTTATGAAAGCGATAGCTGTGGTTACTGTAGGGATGTTGGGCAGTTCCACACCTGATGGCAGTGGTTGCTGAAGAACCTGTCTGGACAGATGCTGGCCATGCTAACACCGCTTGTCCTGTGTGGTGTAGGCTCCAGCTCTCAGTCGAGCACTTCGCTTGTTGATGCTGAGCCTAGCTGCCCGCAGCCTCTTCCCAAACATCATTTCACTTTTCCTGCTTTTGGCTTTCCGCGTGCTGATTGTTTGAGCGTGGTGTTGAGGACAACAGGTAGGGCTCTGTTTCCTAGGTGAGGTGGAATCTGCTACTTGTGAATGTCTTTAATTCTGTGTGGTTTCTTTTGTGCAATTAAGGAGAGCTAATTAGCTCCTTTTAGTGCAGTCTCCTTGCAGAGGTAGCTGACCTCTCGTTAATCCTGGATTAAGTTCTTACTAGGAACTGGCTCTTTGTGTGTCCCAGTTAAGATGTTGACACTTTGTTCTCTCTCTCCTTGTTCTCCTCCTCCCCCTCTTCCTCCCCATGCCTTTGAGCACATGATTGCCTGCCTCCTCCATCCCCCACTACTGTAGGAATCCATGCGCTCTTAGCAGCCACTGTATCTTGCTCCACGACAATGCCATTGTCAGTTCAGAGTACTCCAAAAAGGTTTTTGCTTGTTCTGGTACCTGTCTAGGAGCCCATTTTCCGCTAGGGAGAAGGAAAAGTTCTGGCAATGCTCCCTACCCCTTAATAGGGTGAGAATGCTGTAGGGTTTGAAGAATAGCACCCATTTTGTACGCTGGAGGCTGGAAAGATGTTCCATGGTCTGAGCAGGAGCTAGCAAACAGGACCACATGTCCCGGTTGGAGAACTCGGCCTGTACAATGCTGTGCATTCAAACACAGCGTCCATACATTCATAGTTAAAAAGGGCGTCTAGGAGTAAAGCAGCTTCTGTGCTCCAACAGTGGTATGAAAGAAAAAAAAAAATAAACATATGCAAAATTTCAATTACCATGCAGATGTGTCAGTTACCTGCTACTGCTAATCCTACTTGCAGATCTTGAGGTTGTAGCACTACACTGAGTTTTCCCTGAGGACGTGCTTTCTTGACATTTCTGATGCGCCTTTTTGAAAACAAGGCCAGATGTACTATCAAAGTGTAAGCGTCCCCTGGTTCCGTTCTGAACTCGGCCGAGAAGTAGAAGTGTTGGGGAATAACTGTCTCAATGGCTTTAATTTTTCAAAATAGATTGTATTAGAAGTGGACAAGGAATTATTGGGGAAGAGGAAAGGAGAAACCTCAATGTGTTTTCAAATCCAGGTGCTCATTGTTCCCAGCCATGTTGCAGACAGACTTTTAAAGACTGCTGTTTGTTTGTTTCCGTATCACTGGTGTGGCTTACAGGGAGGGTAGGATTGCTCTAGCTGGATATGGAGTTGATCTCAAACTCCCTTGTTGCTCTGTAGGCCTGGACGTTCAGAGTCTGGACTGTCTTGCATGTGTCTATCGTCAGCCCCGGGCTTTAATTACTTGGACGGTGCATCGTTTCCCCTCAACTGAGAGATGCAATATGTATGAGTACGCTTGTGTTACGGCTGGGTCCGAGGCAGTAAAGCAGCCCTGCCACTCAGTCCGGCAGGCAGGATACGGCTCGTGCTGCCTGCATGAACACTGAAGAGCCTGCCACAGGTAGGCATGCTCTGCATTCCATCATCCTTGGAGGGAGCGCTCCTGACGTATAACTTCTCACCTTTCCGTAGGGCTTGGTAGTCCTGTGGTATTCAAGCTGTGGTGCGTGACTGTGTCATGCCATGAGTAGCTCAGCAGTCAAATCCTCCTAAAGCTGTCCTTCGCACGTGAAATAACGCCCTGGTCCTTGTCTTGACTCTTTACCACCAGTACCAGGGCAAGGGCTGAGAGACATATGTGCAAGTAAACCCAGCTGACATAAAATGTATTCTGCAGCTCTTGAACAAAACAGGGACTGGTGGCTTTACATTCCGAAGAGCTTCCTTAAGATCCATAAAGATCCTGTTCTCGGTGCAGTATTATCAAAGAGTTATCACCATGAAACAAGCTGTCTTCGTAGTGACAGGAATGGTGCTGCAAAGACCCAGAAATGTAATGAGTATTTGTCCTTCCGAGAGTTCTGGGTTGAATTTTGCAGATCTGATAAAGTTTGTAAACTATTTGAGGTATCACATGATTTTTTTTCCAATTACCCGTAACTTCGTCTTTTGCACGCCATCCCAGATAAGCCTAAGAAGCTTTTCTCCAAGTCTTGCATTTTTACTACTGCTCTGGCAGCGCTTTTGGAAGTAGAGCTTTTGTTTGATTCATCTTCTTTCCTGTCAGTCTGAAGAGGCGGTAGGTCTTAAACTCATGTATTGAATCTATCTTACCACTTCATGACCTGCTTTGAGCCTTTGCATGTTCTCCGTGGTTCCAGATGTGAAGTAGCCATTATACTGAGTTTCATCAGAGCCTTTGGGTCAGTGTAGCTCTCATGTGACTATTGAAAAATAGTATCTTGTTAAAACCTTAATAGTCCTTGAGACGAAACATAACAGAATTTGTAGAGGCTGAGAATCACACTTCCAACTATTTTCATACATCTTTGAAAGCCATAAGAAAAAACCACTGAAAGATTCATAGACTGTGAAATGAAATGGGACCCTTCAGATGTCTCTCCTAAGTCCTGTCGAATGCAAGGTGTAAGGCTTGCCTGAATTGATTCTGGTTCAGGTACAGAACAGTATTTACAAAAACACAAAACCTGGCGTGATATTGTTTGCCACAGGTGGAAGATCTAGCCTTGCTTTAGTTACAGTGGTTAGTTTTGTTCACTTCCAAAAACGTTTGTCTCTTGTCTAGTCAGAATTTGTCGAGCTTCAGCTTCCAGCACTTGGTACTGTTGCGCTTTCCTCTGTTACCCAGTATTATCAAGCTTATGTACCAGGTGATCATTCCAAGCTTGTCATTCCTTGACCTCCAGTTCGCATCGAATGGATTCAGTGCGACTGCCTTTATTGCTCGTTGCTCTTACCTGAACCCTGTCCAATTTATCCCCAACGTTCATGTGTTGAAGCTAGATCCAGTCCTAGGTGTACTGTTTCAGCGGGAATCACACCATCCCTGGATATGGAGGTACCAGTGCATTGGGCATAGGGAATGGGAAAGTTTGTATGTTACATGCCATTTTCCTTAAACATGTTTGTAAACTCACCAGGTCACAAACTTTGGTAAGTGTTTGAAATTTTTAATGGTCATATATGAAAATGAAAAGTCAAGGTGCAAGTTACAGTGGCTCTGCCCATCACCGTGGTTTTTCTGACTGGATAATGAGGTTTTGGTGCATGCTTGTTCGCACTTAGGTTTGTATTGGAGAAATACTTCAGTGTTTTTGGTGAGGACCACAAGACTACTGTGTGTGGATTTCTCCAGTTGCAAAACACACCAGGTTTACCCATAAACACGGAAACATGGTCCAATTAATTGAAGATTAAAGTCTTGAGAAGGCGGCATTGCAAAATGAATAGAGTTCTGTGTTGACAGAAGGCCAACACGTGTGAGGACAAAATGGTGCGGGCTTTGGCCCTAACTCTTCATTGGCAGTTGTTACTTAGCTTTACAACTTCTCCTGTTAGACACGGTGCTTTCCCACATAAGTAGAAATCTCCGTCCTTATGGGGACTTGCAGATTTAAAGCCTAAAGTCCGATGTTACTGGGTGAAGTGACAACTATTGTGGTACGGATTCATTTTGTTTGGTACTCTTTGTAGATCTCCAACGCTTGTAGACGTGTAAGCACATGAGAAACTGTCTCAATTTGACAGAAGTTTCTCCCATGGCTGCAGAGGAAACCTTGAGAACGCAGCCTGAACAAATGTGCGCTAATGGAATTAGAGGAATAAAAACCAGGTTTGCTTTTATGAAATTGGATTTGGTGCACCCAGTTTATGTTTGGGGTGAAAGTTGATGTGTTTTAGATGCTTGTGATTGGCAGTGCTATAAACAGAGAAGGTGAAGAAAGAAGCTTGACCACAAGAAGGATGTCGCAAAATTGACATCAAGGTGATGGATGTCTTAGTGGGGCAATGCATGTATTAAAACAGTAGCATATATGCAGTGAACCCATGTGCATCTGCGTGTATGCTTGGAGTAATACGAAAAAAGACGATGGTACTGTTGTACTATCCTGATGAAGATGTGTATGGTGATAGCATTTTCAATTTAAAATTGTGTGCAGCGTTTGAGTTGCACAGTGGCGTGAGTCTGCTGGTGCAGAGCATTGATTCTTAAGAGCAGAGAGCACCTCCTGCTCCCACTGATTTTGATTACAGTGAAATGATGGATAATTAGCCTTTTGGAAAGGTGCTCTTTTGGGACGTTAGCACAGAAAGCTGTGACTGATTCCAAAGGGGAAGAGAAAATGGTCAACCTTGCGTATGGCATGGGTAAAATGCAACGAAAGAAAGCAAAGGGCAGAGCGAGGAGTATTTGCATCACTTAATGCACAGCTCCTTCTCTTATCAGTGGGGAGCAGTAAGTCCCCGAGGGGGACATTTGCAGCATCTAAATGTGGCTGTAGTCAGACCCTTGACTTAGGTGCTCTGAATCATGCTCTGGAGTTGCCTGCCTGGCTCAGTTGATACCACAGGGAATTCTGAAAATAAACATCTCAGGTGGGCGATGTGAATGTAGACTGAAGAGACTGCTGAGGAGTAGACGTGAGACAAGGTGTAAATTCTTAAACTACTGTTGCCACGCTGGTACAGGAGCTTCTCTGGATACCCTTGAAGGCTTGCTTGCGCTGGAAAGATATTTCACATTTGAAGCCCTAGAATAACCCTAGAGTACTTCCACACACGGACACCTGTGCTTCAAATCAAGGGTGTTAGTACAGGAGCCTGTTCCAGGTCAGTTCTACGTTATTTTCCTGCACAGACAAGGTCTGATTTCATCTACTGGAAGGAAAAGTGCAAGCTAGTTGATTGTCTTGCTCTCTTCTTTTTCATCCTTCAGCCTATGTAATTTATACTGTACACTCAAGAGCCCTTGAGTGGGTCTGAAACCCTTCTTATTCTGGCCTAAAGATGTCCACGAGTGGGTGTGTAGGCATACAGTGGTTTGTATGTTCCCTCAAAGAAACACCATGTACTAACGCTGCTGTAGAGTGGTAAACTTTGCTTGATAACGTTTGTTTTAAAATCCCAGGCCTGTTCACTCATGGATAGGCATGAAAAAATGAAACCAAATTAGCTTCCTAGATGAAATAAGCTAAATTGAGTTGAGGTCACCTTAATTCTGAACCAGTGTGTCCTCACAGTGTTTAATTCAGTTTAGATAATCCACTTTACCGGTTAATTAGGGTTTAATTTTCCTGACTGTTCTTGCATTGACACGCTTACAGGTTTCGAAACTTTCGCCCACCTGTGTGAATGGTCTAGCGTGCGTACACGGGGAGGGTGAGCGTGATTGATTGATTTATTTTTTTTTTTTCCCCAACCCATAGGATCATAACTTGCAGGCTTTGCCAAACTGTATGAACAGCATCTGAAAGGGACAGGTATAAATTGGGGCGGGGGGGGGAAATCTGCAGGAGCTGCCCCCTCCGCCTTTTCCTCTGGCGCACGCGAATCCCGAAGGCGTTAAGGGGGTTGCATTATGTAAAGCGGCAGCCCACGGGCTGCGCGCCTGTGCGCACGCGTGTGCGCGCGTGTGTGTGTGTGCGCGCGCGTGGCGGAGCGTGTGCGAAAGAGCTGGCGGCGAGGGGGAGAGGCGCAGACCTCGGTCGAGCCGCACAATCATAACCACAAAGAGCAGGGCTTGGGGAGGGGAGTTGGGGCGGGGGGTGNGCTGAGCCATGGCAGGAGCCCGAGCGGTAGGCGAGGCAGCTGGGAGAGTGGGCTCTGGGTGCCCCTGAGGAGCCCCAGGCACCCCCTGCTCCCTCTCCCCTTGGGGAAGGGCTCTGAGATGGTGCAGGAGGTGGGTACCCTCCCGCCTCACCGCTGGCCCACCCTCGCTCTCCCCCCGCCACACGCAAGTGCATGAATGAATGAACTCCTAGCCGCTCCGCGCTGCGCTACGGTCCCTAATGGCTACCAGGTTAGTGTTACTCTCCTGTTCCTTCTGCCGATGCCTCTCTTCCTCTCCCCTCTGCGCGTATATGTGCCGTCTGCAGTCTCCGAACCGATGTGCACGCGCGTGCATGTGTGTGTGTGAGAAAAGACGGAGCCAAAGGGCTGTACGTGCTGCCCTCGGCACAGGTTCGCCGAGCAAATCTACCATCCGAGACATACGCTTGCAAGGCAGATTAAATCTGGAGTCCATGTTGGTTGCTGCTGCTGCTCCTTTCTGTTTGGGGGACTCGAAAGCAGACAGCGTGACATCATGTTGCAGAGATGCTTCATTTCTTTTTCCCTTCCACAGGCTGATTCCTTTTTTTCCCTTGTTCTCCCTCATGCATGCACCCTACCTCTCCCGCGCTGCGATTGCTAAAGCAGCCTTTTCGATTGTTTGAAACAACCGATGAGCAAATCTGATTTTTTTTTTTTTTTTCTCCTTTCTTTCC
>VZTL01015773.1:19595-39178 GCA_013400535.1 Scopus umbretta
TTTTTTTTTTGGCAGGGGAAAGCAGTAGGAAATGAGGGCTCGTTGCACTATGCATGTTTATAGGTAGTGAGAATCTGATGAATTCCCATTCACTTAAAAATTGCTTTTTCTTCGATTACTGGTGACTAGCATTGTCCTGTCCATGGAAGTCACTGATTCGGTAAAGAGGAGATATTCCCGTTTCCTTGCTTTATTAAGGCACAGGTGCATCGGTAGGAGAACTCCTTTTGAAGCTGGTAGATTTAGGATGGAGCTTGTGATTTTGGCTCAGTAGAACAGAAGGAGGCTTCAAGCTGAATCTATTTTACATGAGGGCAATAACTTTGGTTGCCCAACATTCTGCCAAGGGAAGACCCATGCCACGGAAAACCAGAAAGCTGGATAAAGCAAGAGAGAATATGCCATATGGGGGGGGACAAGCCTGAACCTGGTCCCTGGGACAAAGGGCTGTGTGTGACTCTTGCACTGAGGGCATCTGACTCTTCCCAGCATCGGCTGCAGCCCTTGGCCCGCTCTGTGCTTAACTTTCAGCTGGACAGTGCTGCTGCATGGTTAGAGCAAAGGAGAGAGGTGGCATGGAGCATATCAGGGCGAGGGGACGTGAAATTGTTGCGTTGTTGTTTTCAGAATGGTAAAGGGATGAAACATCAGGGGTTGAGCAAAAGAAATTGATTTGATCCCAGCTTTGAAGATCACAGCATCTTCCATTAACTTAGGAAAGCTGATGCCCATGAGCAGCCGGAGTGAGTGGGAGGGTGTAAAGCTCCAGCTTTGTCTTCTGCTCCTGAGATATACAATATCCCTGTCCACCCCCGCTTTGCCACTGATGAGATGTGGTGTGAGGCTTCATTAGACATTTAATCTCTGGTTTATAAAACCCCTGCCACAAGATTGGAATGTGTTCAGGGGGACGCTACCTGTGCTAGGGACTGACTCCTGGGATGCTCATAGCCTTGCTGAAGTTATCGCAGGGGATGGGCAGAAAGGAAGAATGCTTGTGCTCTTTTTGAGGTAATCTAGGAGTTGTACCACACCTATGTTTTCATCCAAAAACGTGCATGGATCTTTATTGCTAGCTATTTAGTGCTATATCGCATTTTTCTCGTTCTTCCTTGAAGAGACACACACGGATTGATGAATGACAGCAACATTGCATCTCCAAACCATTGAAAGATTTTGATGTTAGCTTGGAAATAATGAGGTTTAAAATAAACATGCTTGGATTTATTTTCACTTTATTTTTATTCTTTGAGCCGCCAAGTTTTCAAACTTTTCTTCACATCGGAGATGGCTTAACAGTATCCTTCATTATTGTATTTATTTTTTTAAACGAGAGCTGCGAGCTCTGTTCTGTCCCAAGTTCCAGGCTCTGAGATTTTGGAGACAGCATCAGATATTGCAGTTCTTGCTGTTAATTACAAGAGCCGTTGGCATCCTGGTGGGGAGGAGAGGGAACAAAGCCCGTATCTGTTACTGAGTGACCTGCAGGTGACCACGTTGGGGCTGAGTCCGAGACAGACATGCCGTCGGTTTCAGAGGGATGTGAAATTCCTATTTTGCCTTATTTCTCCTTTATTGCTTCCCAGATTTCATTGTATTATCCATCATACTTTGTTCCGTGTGGTTTGTCTTCCTGCAGAACCAATGGGTTTATATTAATTTGTGAGTGATGGAGGGTGTGATTTATAACACATGTTGGTTCTCTGGAGATTAACGATCCTTCCTAAACTATGACTGTTGTACTATTGGACAGTATTATTAAGATCTGTCTTGCTCTATTTTGAAAGCATTTTCCAACTTTGTCTTGGGCTTTTTGCAATAACTCCAAGGAGGAAGGGAGCGGTGGAGGGATTGTTTCAAACACAGCACAGTGGGAGTTTCTGTAAGATATCAGACCATTTGTCCCTCAGAGTTGACAGCCTCGTCTCTAGTGGTAACCAGTATCAGATGATTCAGAGGAAGACAATGACATTATTAATAATACATTTCACCAACCTTGCGGTGCTGTGTATGGGCAGAAGGCAAATTCCTTCCTAACGCTTGCAGTGATTTGCTCGTCCCCTGAAGCATAATAATTGCGTTAATTTTATCTCATGAATATGTAAGCATGCTATTGAATGTCACAGGAGGAGGACACCACTCTGTGAAAAGTCAGAATAATCAGAGTAGATCTTGGACGAGGGTGGACTTTTCCGTTAAAAACTAGTTGTTTAAAAACCATGCAGAAAGTATATTATTCTTACTGTTCTTTTTAAAGCAGTTGTCATGAAACACTGCTCGGTTTCTGTACAGCCCTGCAGGTGTCATTGCTTTTTATTTTAATGCTTTCTCTTTTGTCATTTTTTACTGGGGGTTGTAATAGAAGTACAGCATTTTGTTAGTGCTTGCAGAGCAATGGCAAGCCTAAGGAATTGCTTGAGGATATATGGAGGTTTTCATTCTTGGATTATCAATTTGAAGTGAGTGTAGGTTGGTGATGACCAAAAGTTGTTACCATCTGCTTGCTGTTTGGTAGACTGCATAATGAGTTTCTGAATCTCATCTTTTTCCACTGATGTCAGACTGTATCACAGAAAAGTATCTTTGTAGGCGTCTAATTAACCCCCTTGCTAGCTGTTTCTGAGGAGAATTAACTCTTTTTGTACTGCAGCCAGGCTTGAGGTGCCTCCTTGACCTTGTAGCTTCTTCTGCTCTTTTCAAGACTCTATCAGTAGAGGTCTGTTTTATGCTTGAGAATCTCCTTCATTCTTCTTTAGGGAAGCATGTAAGCACAGGCTTGACTTTGCACAGCCTATAGACTTCAGCGGGTCTACGTACAGAGTTAAATATGCGCTTGTGTGCTGGTTTGGGGAGGTAGCGCTCGGCACTTTCCAGAATTAAGCCCGGCATTTGCAATGCTGTCGGCAACCCCGGTTTTGGGCCTTGAAGAGATTACTGTTAGCTAGGTGCTATGGGCTGCAGGGAGATGTGAGCAACTTCAGCAGATGCACTCTTGTAAAGCAAGTTCTTTTGAGAACTGCAGTGGACTTGGAGGCTGCCGACTAGCCTTCCAGGGCTTTCCTGAGGAAGCCCAAGGGGTTTAGAAACACACGGCAGGGAAATGGTGTCATTGATCGGCTTCTGCCGTCTGAGCAGCTTGTGATCACAACGAAGGTAGGGAGCATCGTGTGCCTGAAGCTGCCACTTGCTTAGATGAGGTGCCCTCCTTACAAATCCTTTGGTACTCTTGGCAACATGGCGATTACTTCTGGCTAAATTCTAATTCACATCCTGCAACTGGCAGATTCAAATGGATTTGCTGCGTGTCCTCTTAATCCGCGTATATCGCTACCTGAGAGAACAACGAGGCGCTGTTGTACGGTGTAGGCACAGGTGCTGCGACACTGCTTTTCTGCAAGCTGTTGTGTCTGGGGGGGGTGGCTGCTGGCTGTTGGGGCACGTGTGATTTGGGAAAGAACTGTTTTTTTGGGAAAGAACAACAGGGTGCTTGTCTTAAGCCCAGTGATGGCTGTGTTGTAGTCGTAGGCAGAGTGGTTATTTCAGAAGATCTGGTAGGGTGGACAGACTTTCACATCAATTCAGGACTGCTTGAATGTCATTCATGCAGAATAATGTTAAATAAACAGACTTGAACAAAGTCAGGTTTCTTGTTGAGTTCTTCATTAGAGCATTGTAAAAGAGTCCTCAGGGTTCCTTTATAGCTGTACGAATCCCAGGCTTAGCTTGTGGAGTACGGATTGGAGCCTTTCCCAAAAGCTACTGCTTGCTGAAGTCTCTGTTCACCGGCTGATCCGAATCTTTACGGGAAATGCTCTGTTGGAGGAGGAGGTTTGGCCTTTTTGCATCTATGGCCTTGCGTCCTTGCTTTGTGGAGCGTCCAGAGCAGGGTGCGACCAGGTAACTTGTCTGAGCGTTGCTAAATGTTTGTTCTTTTTCCACTACCTAAAGAAAAGCTTAGTTCTTCACTAGGATACTGAGGCTCGTCCTCCATGTGGCTGAACAGAGTTTGGCCTCTTCCTAGCTATGTCACGCTTGCTCGTGTTATTTCTACCACAGCCCCAATCATAAGAGGAGGCGTTTCTCCTAGGCACGGTACGAGCATAAACCAAGACGACGTACTCTGCCTTCTGTGCTTTCATGTACTCCATGCAGGGGTTTCACCTCGGGGCGAGGGGCTGCTGCTTAGGCGGGCTTGTTTGTGTTCTGTCCCTGACTTAATCTGCTCCATCTACTGAAGGCGACACTGCAGGGGTATGCGAGGCCCTGAATGCTCTCTGGTCAATTAGGTCTGTAAAGCATTATTTATTACTATTTTTTTTTTTTTTTTTTTCAAAGTGGGTCAAGCCGTTTTGGCATTTCAGACGCTGATTCCTGGTTCAGCTGCAGGCCTTGGTCGCTATGGCAACTGCAGAAGGCGTTCGTCATGGCTGTGCCTTGGGTCAGATTCAAACTTTCGGGGACTGAGCAGGAGCAGCGAGAGTTTGGAGGGGCTCAGGGCGGGGGGAGGCAAGCGGGATGCAGCTGCAGGCCCGTGGTTTTTGTGCCCGTCCTTGCTCTGGTAGGGACGAAAGGCTGAATTCACAGATTGTTCGTGTTCTTCGTTGTGTGCACGCCCATGGAGTCCTCCCGTGTGAGAAATATTCATCATTGCCCAGTCATCAGAGAGTATGAGGTGGATTCAGAGCTCCTGCGTTTGATCAGCTCTCTGCCACTGACTTAAGGGAGAGCCTAAGGTGGCGCCCTTGAAGTTAACTTTTTTCCCCCCTATCTCTGCAAAGGCAATATTCCATACATACCTAACACATAGATGGATTTAGGTTTGTAAAGCATGCCAGAGATGCTAAGTGACGGGAAAACTTGAAGGCCAGAGTCTGCCTGAGGTTGTGCTTGGCAGAGCTGGCACCACAACGTATGGCTGCGGTAGAGTGAACCGAGCCTGGACACGCACAGACGCGCCAGCTTTCAGCGAGTTAGTGCCGATGCTGCTCCTACGTAGCTGCAGCAGCGTGGGTTACTCAGCCGTCACTGGAAAACCCACCTGAGGAGCTTTGCAAGACCTTGGGTGATTAGCTTGAATTGGCCTCCATCGTCGCACACGGCGTAGCAGTATCCGTGCGAGGCGCGTTAAGCCAGATTTGGAGCATGTGTGTGCTCAGGGTGTGAAAAATGAGAATGTGTTTCCGTGCCTGTGTGTGCGTGAGTGTATATTGGAGCTAGTATTAATGTATTTATTGCAGTCCACAAAAGGCAACGCTTGTCTCGTCTCTCGTTTGATTACAATTTGAATAAAAGAGTACTGACCTTTTTAGCGGGTTTCATCCGAGTTTCACATGTACGTGGTGCAGCTGTACCCTGGTTTTGAACCGGTTATTTTAAAGTGCTTTACTTTCAAAGCAGCAAAAACTCGGAGCTCCTTCATAACTGTAACCTGAAAGCAAGCAAAACCTTGACTGAATTTGTCTTGGTCTTTATAGCGCTGCTTGAAGCTGGAACTCAAAGTGAAACTTGTGACTATGAACCCACGTGAACTGAAAATGAGAATGAGGTTGTGCATGATAAACTCAGGTTTCGTAGAGCTGTAGCAGAAAAACTAGTACGTCTGTTGAAACAAATTTAGAGCAGTGATATGTGATTCCGGAACATTGGCTTCAAATTCTTGCTTTGTATTTCTGGGGACCTCTCACACGAACCGGTTTATGTTAAATCAAGCAATGCTGGGGGCAAGATTTAGGAAACGTGATGTAATGCTAGGTAAGCAATAACACAGCATGAGCAGGAGCAATGCAGCCTCCGAATTTAGAGTTCTTAACCATAGGGATGGCAATTCAAACCCCCTTCCATCTCTGGAAGCGTTGCTGATGAACTTCAAGTCTTAGTGCCATTTGCACAGCACCTTCTGCACGTGCACGTAGTTGCTGGCTGCAGTTGGTACGCTAGACGCAGCCACGCTGGCCTGTTAAAGAAGCGTGTACGTCTTGAGTTTTAGCCAGGAGAAGCAGCAGCAGGAGGACAGAAAGGGTGTCCATCTTAACTGGATCAGCTGAAGGTCTGTGAAGAAACGTGATACTTTTGGACATTTCATAAAGCTTAAAAAAAACCACCCTGGTAATTTCATTTCATGATATACCTAAACTGTTGCAGGCAGTGCTGCTGGGAGCATGGTCCAGATCACCTTCTGCTCAGTCTTTTGTTTTGTTTCAAATACGATTTGGAGGGATTAAAGCTTGAATACTGCTACAGTCGTGCTGTACATGTAGTTAGTATTCAGTATTCCTGTGTCTTGACCAGTATGCTGTTGGCGTATTTCACTCCTGAGATGTGCTGTTGTTGGGTGTGAACTGTGAAGAAACAAGCCAAGGGGGGGGGGATTGCTCTGCCGGTCTTTGCACCGGAGCTAACTTGGGGTTCGGGTGGCGTTTGAACAAGCAGCTTTTTATTATTCTGTATCTATGTGATTCTCAGTCTGTTAAGTAGAAAGAGGTAAAAGAGCAGAGTCTGTAATTTAATCCATCTTTCTTCCTGCTTACAGAACATTTTGCAAACCCATTCTCTCTAGCCTGTTCGTTATCTCTAGGAACTTCCACACTTTACATTCTTGAAAATATCTTCTAACGGTTTTCTGCGAAGTGCCGCACTGCTGTTCTTGCTAATTGCAAGCTTGTTTGTGTATAGAAGTGTGAAATTTGATCCTGTTAGTGTTTGCGTAAGCAACTTTGTTGTGTGCTTTTTGCAAATTGTTTAGGGAAAGCTTCATCACTTGTGGGTTAATACCCTCTGTTTGCTCACTGCTTGTGATTTATGAGACCAGTTCACTCAGTATTAAGTCAAACCAAACTAAACCTGGGAGCTACTGGAGGAAAGTATTACATTATCTACCTGTATCTGCTAAATAACGTTTGTAAAATGTCTTTGGCGTCTTCAGAGGTAAGAGGTGGATATGATTTTTATCTGAGAATTAATGAAACCTCAGGCACACAACTTTTCTAGATTTTCAGAAAGGAAATGATCCATTTTAACCACCTCCCTGTATGTCCCATTGTGAGAAGCAAACTTCAGTTTGCTATGTGTAATGGGGCTTAAGTTATAGCCCTTAAGAGTCTGGTTGTACTAGCTGCTTTAATTCAGTCCCTTACAGTTGTAATTCCCTCATCCTTTTTTCTATTGCCTGCTCTCCTGTCGCTCAGATGTGGCCTGCTTTCTAATGCCCTAAAGGAAGGGGGTACCGTAACGACTCAGCGTGGCAGAGTTTGCGCCAAGTTCATCCTTGGATCAGCCCAGGTTCCAATGTCACCTGCGGAGTTGAGCAGTGCCAGCTGGAAAGGCCTCAGAGGTGTTTGGGCTGGTCATAAATAGATGTGCCTGCTGAAGGAAATGAGTTGCGTAGGGAAAAATGGATGTAGCGTGTGGTGTTTCGAAGGGTCTGGCAGGAAGAAGAGGCATCAAAAGAGAAGGAACAGTGAGGAAGTCTGAGTTTTCCTGTTCTGTGTAAATATGTATGTAACTGGCTTTCTGACTTAGGTGTTAGGACATTTGCTGAAGATATGGGGCGAGAAGTTCCATTCCCTGAAATGTTTCATATTTCTGTAAAACTCTGAAAGGCCTTGCTTTTCCATGTTACAAAAGGGGAACTTTTTTTTTAAAAAACACCCAAAACCAACAAACATACATGAAAGCTTTTGTGTTACAGCAAAACCTTTTCCTGCCCATCACTGACTGGTGTGGGAAAGGATGATTTGGTACAGGAAATCGTGACTGCGTTGTCTATCATCATGACTCCCCTCCCAGTGCCCCATTGTTTTTGATGATCTTTAATGGAGTGTTTCTGAAAAGATATAATTTCATTTTTGTGCATCCTGTGGAGAACGGCTGCTGAAATAAAATAAAGGAGGGGCAGAGTTGGGACTGTATTGAGAACACACTGACATCTCCCTCATTCTTCAGCGCAAGCTTAGGTTTTCTAAGCTCAGATCATCGTTTTAAACCCTCAGAGCCGACAGGAGAGAATGCGTTCGTTCTCGTAGGCATTCATCTGTGGTCAGATGAATTGAAGGGTGGGTGGAGAAAGACACCGGCGGGCCGTTGTAGGTCCCTCTGCCACTGGTAAATGATAGCTGCCTACAGCCTAATTTTACGGGGGACGTAAGCCCTAAGCGTGGCATTGGGTGCGTCGCTTCAGGAAGCCAGATTGGTCCGCTGTGCTAGTGGAGACATCTGTGGGTAATGCTCCACCTCAAGGCAAGGGTGCAGTTGCTTTCTGTTTGAGCTGAAGAGTATTAACCCGGCTCTTTCTTTCTTTCTGCAGTACTGCCAGTAACTCAAACCGCAGCACGCCTGCCTGCTCCCCGATCCTGCGCAAACGCTCCCGGTCCCCAACGCCGCAGGACTCCCAAGGAGACACCATGGTGGAAAAAGGCTCAGACCACTCGTCAGACAAATCCCCTTCCACGCCGGAGCAGGGTGTACAGCGTAGCTGTTCCTCTCAGTCAGGCCGCAGCGGGGCCAAGAACTCCAAGGTGAGGAGCGAGCAAATGACTTTGGCCAAGACGTGCACGTGTCCCCAGCTGTAAACTCTCTAATGCGGTACATTGGCTTTGTCCTGTGCCTTTCTCCCTCTGGCTAACTTTCCTCCTCCTTCCCCATCATACTTCTGAAAATTCTCCGATCTGGGAGCCATTTGCATAGGTCAGGCTTCAGCCCAACTCTAATCATCCTTTCAGCGGCCCGAGTCCCTGAGTTGCTGATGGATTGTACTGCAGTTCCGCAGCGGCTTATGTAGGCTACCCGTTTTGCAGTCCAGGCCCTGTTTCCTTGGGAGGCTCTGTGGTTTTGAGAAAGACCTTGAAAATCGGCGATTACTTTTAATCGTCTGGATCCTGAAGGGTCGTGGAACAAATAAAGGTTCCTCTGTGCAGCCAGCCTGCGAAGGGCCCGTGCACTTCTCCAGTCCTGCCTAAGCCCTGTGTTGAGATGAGGATCAAGCTGCACAGAATCAGTTCGCCAGTCCTCTGCACGTTGCCTCCTCTCAGTGCAATATTATGACTCTCTTGGCCAGGGTAGATGATATTTTCCCTAAAAAGGTATTGTGTCTTTTGAGCATATTAGAAACAGCCTTGCCTTTGCTGTACTGAGGAAGAGGGTTTCAGGTTTGGTGACTCTTGGTTTTCTCTGAGCAGTGGGACCTGGCGAAACACACACGAGGGCCTTGGGAGCCAAACGTAGCCTTTGATTGTAACCCTGATGTCAGCGGTGTATTAGAAGATAGCTGTCAGGAGCACTTGTGTTCTTCCAGATTTTTGAAGTGAAATATTTCAGCCTGAACAACTTTGCGGTGTCACAGGCGTAACTCTGACGGCTTGTGTGAAATGAGTTGTTAGATCTTTGCCCGATTTATTGCTGGATTGTGTCTTGCACACGAGAAGTCTTCATCGACTTCCCTTTGTGGTCGCTGTCAGCAGAGGGAACAGGATTCACTGGGCTGAACTGATCAAAAGAGGGGGCGAAGGGTTTCTTTCAAGATGAATCATTTGAGACCTATCAGTCCCGAGGTTGCCCTGGAGATCAGACTTGCTTCCCGTGCACACAGTAACCTACGAGCACCGCTCGGGGGCGGCAGGACCAGATGAGACCCTCGTGCATTACGGTGCCAGCGGGCTGCCCCCAAAAGCAAGCCGTGCAGGCGGGAGGCAGGCAGCGTGCGGGGCGCGCTGTGTTTATAGCCGCGCTGGGGGACCCTCTCGGGGGAATGGCATCCGTGGTGAGGGGGAATTACAGAGATGAGTTGCGTTGCCCTGGCCCGTAAAGCGCTGTGCTTTAAGGCGGTGGGAGCGCGATTTTTACCAACACAGTGACTACGAAAGCTTGGCTTTAATTCGTGGTGCTTTTCATAAGGAAAGGGGGGGATATAATGCTTTCTCTTGGGTTTGTTGTGGGTTTTCCTTCTCTTGATTTGCGAGGTAATTTTTCTTCTTTCCTTAATTTCTCTCTTTTCATTCCTGCATGCTTTCTCTCCGATTAAGTCACACAAGCGCCTCTCCAAAGTAAGCCTTCTTTTTTCTTTCCTGTCCCCCACTGTAGAATTGTCTCATCACTCAGAAACCCTCCCCGCGGTACTGAGCCCTGACCCCAGTAAGGCATTCTCCTGGTGCGGCTGTGAGAATGCCAGCGAGAGCTCAGCCCGATGCCTGTAGCCGAGAAGCTGGTTTCACTTAGATCACTGGGATCTCATTAATATTTGCTCACGTGGTGTGAGAACTGGCCCATTCATCACACTCCTCCAATTACTTTCAACTAATTTTAGACTTTGTTTTAAGGTTTGCTTTTCCCTCTCCCTTGAAGTGAGCTGCTGTCTTTGCCAGGGAGAAATCTGCTGGCTTTGGTAGGCTGAACAGTACCATAACCCTTCTCTTTCCTCTCTTCTTACTTCATGCCTTTCAGAACCAAGAGCTGATCTCCATAGCTTCTTGCCCGCTTTTTATAATGAATAGCTGTTTTGTGACCGGTGATCTCAGCTTACTGCCCTTGCACGCTTTCCTGTGTGATGTAAATATTAAAGATCAGTGATTTCAAATGAACCCAGCTTAAACCTGTTAGAACAGACCTGTCCCAAATGAATTTTGAGGAATTCATGGGCTCGCTCTGAAAGGTAATAAAAAGAAGATCCCTCTGTGGGTGCTTGGATTAGAGATAAACTCATTTGAGATTTGATCTCGCATCTCTACGCCACCCTCGGAAGAGTGTGAAAATCAGAAACGCAAATGGGATGCTTATTGGACAAAGTGCCAGGCTGTTGGCATTTCCACGTGTATACAAGTAAAGTTAAAATGAGAATCGCTTGGATGGCTTCATAATCCACAAAATCAATGCCTTGGCCTTTCCCCAGTTGATGCCTTAGATTTAATTCTAGGCAAGTTCTCAGACAGCAGCGAAGTCTACAGTGCTGGCTTACTGTTTTTCCTTGGTCGTAATGCCTCTTGTGTAGGCAGCCTGACCTTGCGTGATTGCTGGTGTCTGCCGGGGGCCTCTTTATGTCTTTTTTTAGACAGATTGTCGTGTGTTTGGTAACTGTAGCTTGGATTACTATGAAGTAGGACTGTGGGACTAATGTCTCGGGTGAGGTGTGGAAGAAGTTCTATGGAAAATGCAGGTCTGGAGTGGCAGAGAGTCCTGGAAGGACTGCTGGTCAGTAGAGGTGTGTGGGTCAGGACAGGTCATGGTTAGGCTATGGTAGGCTGGAGGCTCTTTACTTAAGCTGTGGAGAGGTTTGTTAGGAGAGGGACTGGTGGGAAGAACATTTGGTAGAGAGCGATGTATGCATAAAACGTATGCACTGTGATGTGCTTGCAGCCAGCCCCTTGCTTTTCGGAGAGACAAAACGCAACAACTTCAAGACAATNAGGCCTGCGTCAGCCTTAGGGTTTTACTGGCAAACACTGCTGCTTCTGGAACAGCTTTCTGAACTCGGCAAAAAAAACCCCTTTTTGCTAGCAGCCAACAATGAAATACGTATTTTTAACTTTCTTGCTCTTGCCCAAGGATAAAAGTGATTTCCTCTCCATTGCAAATCTTTCAGGTTCTTCCCGCTGTCTGTAACTAATAATGAATGCTGAGGATTAGTATCAGGTTAAGGGAAGATGTGAACTTTGATGTAGGCCCTGGAGATTGTAGAACAGTTTGGGTCGGAAGGGATCTCGGAAGGTCTCTAGTCCAAGCCCCTGCTCAAAGCAGAGCAGATGTGGTTAGATCAGGTTGGTCTAAAGTCTTGCACATTTTGCAAACCTCCAAGACCTGAGATCCCACAGCCTTGTCGGGCCCCTGCTCCAGTGCTTAACCACTCTTGTTGTGAACAGGCTTTTTCCTTCTATCCAATAGAATTTCCCTTACTGCAGCTTATGACTGTTGCACCTTGTCCTTTCGGTGTGTGATTATGAGAAGAGTTGGGCTGTGTCTTCTCGTTTACCCCTCCCATTGGGTGGTATAATTCCCCTCTAGGTAGTAGGTCATGAAATTCTGGTCGTTTCGGACTGGGGTGAGGATTTGGGAATAAATTTCATCAATGTCTTTCAGTTATTTGGCCATGGGCATTTAGAAGCCGGGTGAATAGCATAGATTTTGGAAGTACACAGGTCAGGAGAAAGGGCTCTGGAATCTGTTCCGAGCTCTGCCCTTGCCCTGGTTCTGTGCCTCTGTTTCCCCAGTTGTAAAATGGACTTAAGGATACTTCTCGAGCTCTGTGGTATGCCATTCACTTGGCAAACAGTTTCCGTTCCCCTGGAGGCAGCAGTGTGTAGGAGTGAGTTGTGATCCTGCTCCCAGTAATGCTAAAAGGTGGAAACTTCTGTTGGCATCAAGTTAGCAGGCTGAACTTCATAGGCGTGATCCGCCGCTTCCCATCTGCACTGTAAGGATGTAATCTTCCATAGCAGTATTTGCAAATATGAGATCATTAACCCATGAAGATTTAGAGGCAACAAGATATTACTTAAAGGCTCAGAGAAAATACCCCGTTTTTCACCTTCCTCAGGTTCTCCTAAGTTCTTCCTGGTTACAGCCACCACGTAACTATGAAGTCTGGTGTCTGCTCCTAGAGCATCGTCCCTGCAAATCAGCGCCATCTTTTCCACTTCTGTGTGCAACTCCATTCCTTTGTTACTTATTTATTTTCTCTTTTCAGTTCTAATGCTTTTGGTTTCTTTTTCCAGTATGACAGACTTAACCTGCTCAAAGTAAGAATATTTTTTTCCTTTTTCTTTCTTTTTCCCCTCCATTATACTGTCTCTCAATTTTCACAGTTTGCATCACCCTGTATTCTAACTCTCAGTGAGTTAAAAAAAAAAAAAAAAAGTAAATAAAATTGAAGATAGCTTTAAGGACTCAGATAGTCTCCCTTCTCTTTGGACTTCCTGTAGGCTGTTCTCCCTGCAAAACATAGGGGTTGGGGGAAGGAATCTCCTCACATTTGAACACTTGGTGGAGGCAAAAGATGAGGCTTGGATGCCAGTATAACTGTGTGGAAGAGCTTAAGAAAGGAGGAGCTGTGGTTTGGGGAAATTCAAATGTGAGGGGAGGGGGCGGAAGAGTTACTGCAATTAATGTAGCAGAGGGGAATGAAATCCTCTTGCGGTGTGCTGACACCACAACATGTGCACCCTGATTTAGAAGACACAGCGACAGCAGTGTCTCTGTTTTCTCTATGCTAATTATAGTTTGATTATGATTTTTTCCCCCCAGGAATTTCTGACTTAGGCCTTTTGCTCATTAAGGCAGACAGATGGCAAAACAAATTTGCAGGAAAATCATTCCATCTTAGACCCTGTGCTCCTCAGGACAAGGTGGCGTGTACATGGATTAAGATTAATTCCTCTGATTTTTTTTTTTTTTTTTTTTTTTTTTTTTAAGAAGGGTGATTGCAGTANTTTTAGTATAGCTGAATTGCATAAGGCCTTTTCCCATGTCCTACTTGCAGAGAAGGATGACTTCAACCAGATCCTCTATGAATGGAGTGTGTGGTGGCAAAGTGGATGGAAAAGTGTAGGAAGTAAGAGGAAATTCCTGTGGTTAGCTGATGAGCTGTACAGTGTATTTAGTTCTTCAGTTCCTAGCCTTTCCTCAGGATTTAGGGAAGGGCCTTAGGGGTGTTGCTCTTTTTAATGTCAGACTTCTGTATTTTGGCCTGTGGCCTATGCTGCATTACTGTGGGGTTTTTCATTAGAGACCAGTGCAGTGAAACCGGCACAGATGCCCAAGGTCGCAAGGGATCCTTCAGAAACGGCTCCAGGAATGAGATCCAGATGCCAGTAAGGTTGTCTAATGGAGTGGCATATAGGGAACATAGGAAACTGGAAGCAGGGTGGTTGAGGGCAGGAACAGTGTAAGCAACCCCAGGTCTTCCTAGAAATCTCTGGTCCGATCTGATCTCATTAACCCTCTGCGCTCACTTTCCGATGGTAAACATCCTGTAAGTCGTTGGTCCCGTTGTGGGCTGTCCCAGTACAGGCAGTTCGTGTGTTTCCATGAATATGGACTGAGTGAAACTCGCACAGGCTTTGTTACAGGCCAGAGAACAGTATGTTTTCCTTCATATGCCAGACTGGGTATAAAGCTATGAAAAGTACTCGCGGTCCGAGGTCGGAAGCAAGATGAAGCCAAAGAAAGAAATGCAGTGAAACACTGCCTCTGTCCTTGTCTGTTGGACTCGACTCCCCCCCAACGTAACGTGGACACGCCATTGCTGGTTGGGAGAGGGGGACAGGCCCAGCTGCGTGGCTGCTGACACACGACGTGCCTGGCGATCTGCGCTGCAGCTGAGCACCCTCGGTGGTGAAAGGCTACAGGGCCCCCCCCCCAGCTGCATCCACCCTAAAATGGGGGATGCCTCGACTTTCTGTCAGTTCTGCTCAGTGTCCTGATGTTGGAAAGCCAGCCTGACTGGAGTTGGGAGCGTGAAGCTTATTTCTTCCTCTCTCTGTGCAGCTAAATCTCACCTCCAGCTGAAAATTGCCAAGTGTGACTTTCCAAGCTGAGCTAGCTTTTTCATATGCTCCAGTGTGACATGTGGCCTGTCCTCTCAAACCATCTGAAATGCCATGATAAGGACAGAAAAAAATCACATGTGCAGATGATGCAAAACACTGTGCACTAAAATTCTGGGGGGAAAAAAAAACCCCAAAACAACCAACCCTGGCCTTTTTTTGTTTGCTTAGCTTTTCTAGTGATTTTCTTTAGCAGTTTTCTTGGCTCTGTATGTGTCTCCTTTTTAAAATTTAAAATACCATTGCAAGTTTTGCCTGACGGCTTTTGCGAGTAAAATTGTCTCTCTGCCTTCTGCTAGCTCTACGAGGGCTTATTGGCACAGGGTCTGTTCAAAGCAATGTGATTTTTGCGACCTAGCCAGCAGACGGGGAAGAATGAGGCCTCCAAAAGAAATGGCTGGCAATGATTATGATTAGCTCCTCTGTTGCTAGTGGGCGCTGCTATTCTGCAAAAATGATTACAGCATGCGCGCGTGAGTTTGTGTGTGCGTGCATGTGGACATGCACACGTTAGCCTGAATTGTTTCCTATTTTGGACTTGTGCTTCTGGATTTGTTCTTTGTTCCTGTAACTGGAAATAACTGTTAGACCACACTGTGAAAACCATTGAAAACTTCCGTTTAATCCCACTTCCACTTCACTAATTATACAAACTAGATTGGACCTAGTTTCTCTGTCCATCTTTCTTTTTGATCCTAAGATCTCTGTGCTAACTAATGCTTCTCTTTTATTTTGTCCTTACAGAAAAGCCAGAGTTGGTATAATGTAAGTACTCCAGTTTCTCTTGTCCCTGGGTGAATATGGGCTGGGTACCTGGGGGGGGGAAGGTGCAAAGGGGCTTTGCAGTGGCACTGGGGCACACTGACCATTTCCAAAAAGAGATGGAAATGGCTCAGGACTGGCAAAGGAGGACTGGCATCCTGAGGGAGAGGATGCCAGAGATGGAGAGCAAACGCTTTGTCTTTTCAGCCACTCTTCTGATGATCTCCACATCCTGTACCTTCCGGTTCCCCAGCAGAGTTGGTCTTGATGTGGTGACAAAGGGAGCCGCCACCGTGCAAAACCTCTGCATCTCTCAGGGTGGTGTGGGGCAAGAGAGGAATTATTTTCCGTAGACCTCACAGAACCGCAAACTGTCTTTTGCTTCTGCCTTGATTTTCTTTTCATTCTGCAAGCACAAGTAGCAGAGTTTTCAGCACAAAGCTGGTGGTGTGTAAATTTCCACAATTAGTGTTGCTTTTGCACGGTTCAACGCCCACCCCTCGAGCGCTCTGAAGTAGATACCAGCAGTACCGTGATTTTGTAGGCGAATGCAGCAGCCATTCCATGTTCAGCAACAGTTCCTACCTTCCTGCAGCCGAAGGCATCAGAGCCAGTGATTTTGGCTGATGCGGTGAGAGGCAGACTTGTTTACTTGCTGTGTGTCATCAGCACCACGATAGTAGCAAGGATGGGAAAAGATGTGATCTCGGAAGCAGAGAGAAGCATCGAGGCAGTGGCATTAGGAATGAAGTATAAACCACAGGAGGCCAAACTGGTGGAGAAACGGCAGTTAAAGGAACGTGGAGTGAGGCACTTTGGGCAGATGCACAGGCCCAACCAGGCTGCTGCAAAAATGTGACTCGGTGGCCATGGCTAAAGGTGACTTTTGCTATTACGCAAGAGCTGCTTCTGACTGTGGCTGCTGAGATCCATACCCTGCTGCATGATGCCTTGCTGTGGTCTGCTTCTGTGGGTCTCTTGTGTTTTCATGTCCTCTCTATCTTATTTTTCTGTTCTCTTGTTTTTCCTCTATATATTTTCAGCATGAGAGACAGTACATCCGGAGAGTAAGCACTGGCTGCATTTTTTGTGGTTCTCCCCTCCCCAGTTATTTTCCTTTAGAAAACAAAACGAAACTGTGTTCTTGTTAGTAGAGACGTTCCGGCCAGATAAAAGCAGCAATGTGGAAATACGGACGGGCCGCAAACTCCAGGAAGGCAGTCAATCCTACTTTGGCAGTATTATCACTATTAAAAATGTGCTAATACATCTCCTTGATACTGTTTCCCTTCTTTGCCAGCTCCTTCCAGGCAGAATTTTTCTGGCATTTGGACCATTCTGGTTCTTCTGTTCCTTTCCCCATTGAGAGCTGCTCTAGAAATGAATCTGTGGAGGCTACCCCTTCACGAAGCCTTACAATTTCCTTTACTCACTTTACCCACTTTCATTTTACGTAAACTTCACTGTGCTCAGAGCAAATACCCCCCACACTGTTTTTTGTGCCAGTTCAGCAGCCCTGGGTACCAGGCACTGTACAAACACAAACCAAAAATATAGTCCCTGCCTCAAAGAGCACATGGGCCTCAAAGATCCCCAGAGCATCAGTGGTCAGAACGCCAGTTTTCCAAGATTGCTTCAGTTTTTGCTGCTTTTAACTGGTCTTTTTGTCCTTGTAGCACTGTATCCCTCTTTGCCAGTTGGAACGCTGCCTTTTCCCTCTCCTGGATTCCTTTTTCTCTACTTTTTCCTTAAGGTGCTACCAACTTCTCTCGCCTTGTGTGTTCTTCTTTTGATCCTACCAGTGCTTTTTGGGATTGACATCCCTACCAGATTGAGAAGTGGGAGAAAAGGGATCAACCAAGGTCATAGAATGGTTTGGCAGACAACCTGCCCTTTCTTGGTCTTGGTGTGCTTTCTCTGCTTTGCTTTCCAGAGGACAGATGCCAGCCGGTCCAGGTGCACTGTGAGATTTAGAAAAGAACAGCAGTTTGAGAATAAATACACTCAACCTTACGGGGTTTGCTTTGTGTTCACGTCCTCATGGTGGAAGAGCAGACCATCACTGGGCTGGATGAGTTCACTAGTAGCAGAAAGAAAAAGCCCCTGAGGTGTTTCTCCTGCCTTTAGTGAGGAACTGTGGACTTCTGGTTTGGAAGAACTGTTACTCTTATGAATCTCAAGTTGTTGGTCAGCTGTGGTTGAGGTCCCACCCGTCTATGCTTAGCCGTCAGGATGCAGTTGCATGTCTGCTTTGGATTTACGTGTCTGCGCGTTGAATTGTTGTTAATTGATTTATTATTGTAAAAATAATTTTAAATTTTTAAAAAAAGAATAGGCCTCAAAAAGAAATTTTCTCTGTAATCTGAAACAGAGATGTGACTTAACTCTGTAGACCTGATGTGCTTAGAGAGGTGGGAAGTTTGTGTTTCACTTCCCTGATGACGTGAAGGACGAGGTCGCACTGGCTGTGGGGGTGGCAGGAACTCCACAAATTGGTGGAAGGAATTTGTCACCCAGCAGATGTCATTAAAATTAGAGGCAAAGTGGAGATATTTTACTGCCAAGGGTAAAAGCTGTCTTCTTTGTTCTCCTTCTCCCTGGGCTTTGGGTGAAGGGCCCCATTTCCAAGCATGGAGGAGCTCTCAGTTTTTGTGTCTTGAGGTCAGTATACAGTTGAGTTACTAGGCACTCAACTACAGTTGAGCCTAGCAAGCCTGCCATGTTTTTTTCTGCCCACTTCTCTCTCAGTTGGACTGTTGATCCTTCTACTTCCCTGGCTGTTCCTAAATTAGGCTGTATGTCTCCAGTTTTCCGCAGCATTTCTAGCTGCCACGCTGTAGCAAGGCTTGCTTCTGTAAATTGCCTCCTGTAGCCTCTGTGCTGGTAGACACCAGGCATCAGGAGAATCTGTAGAGCATGCTTCTGGAAAAGGGAGTAAGATGATCTTGAAAAGTTAGAGCAAACATAGTTGACACCAGTGAAGAGGTGAGATTTTTATCTGCCCGTGAGGTTTTCAGTTTACTGTTTAGCAAGGTCTGCCTGACTCTGTGCTCCTTTCCTTTGTGTTTATCTACGCACATTCCTTTCACCTGCCTTGTCTTTTGCAACCATGCTTGAATTTTTTTCTTCTTACAGCTTCTCCCTATAACTACACCTGAACCCCACCCCTTCTTCACCTACCTGCAGGATAGCCCCAGAGTGGTTAGTGGGGGAAAAAATTACAGTGAAACGACACGAATTGTCTCTTTCAGGAGTTCTTAAATACTACTAGAAACATTTGCTGTCCTAGTACATCTGAAAAGATCAGCAGGAGCACAGTTCTACCCACTTGTCTTTGGGAGAGCAAAGTCTGCACTGAGGATTGCAGGGGGTGGGACAGGAGCCCTGCACCTGCAGATCTGCAAACAAATGCTGTGCACACAGGGCAGCGCTCAGCCCGGCTTGCAAGAGGCGAAAGTCTCAAAAATAAATCCAGTCAAATGCAAGTGGGTAGTCACGTAAAGGAGAGAGCCCTAGGTTTTCCTTTGGGGAAACCATGGCAAAAGCCTGTGCACTAGGAGTTAGGAGGTGGCTGAGGATCCGTGGTGGGCTGTGATGCCACAAAGGGCCTTTCTTTGTGGAGACCTTGGAGCAGCGCTTGCACCTTCTTAAGAACAACGTCAAGCGATCACAAGACTGAACACCAGAAGAAGTCAGCCTTTGCTGGTCGTGGTGTGCTGTCTTTTTTTTCTTGTCTCTCGGAGACTTGTAGGTGCCAGAGTGAAGGGGGAGGCTCAGCTGTTGGACAGGATAAAATATTCCCTATAAAGACAGGGAGAGAGAAATTATGCATTGTTTTAGGGAAAACATCAAAAACAGTTTTCCAACGGATGGCAGCCTGACTCTGCAACAGCAATCATGTAAAGGGTGTTTATTGCAAAAACCCAGGCCTGACAATGAGTTAGCAAGGTGTCGAACAAACAGCCTTTTTCCTCTGTAAATCAGTGCAATCATCTTTTAAGTTCCAGTAACCATTTTGTCAAACTGTTTCTGGAGCAGTGTTAACTCGTTGTCTTCCAGGTATTTTTTTGTGGGCAATTCCCTATTTCAGATTTCCATGATTTTGAGTGTATGGATTACCAGGCCTGGCACAGTTACTGTGGTGTAGAGGCACTAAATTAGAAGCGAGCTTTTGGTGCAGGCTCACGTGATGATGAATTCAAATCCACTTTCCACCCCAAATGGCCAGTGATTACTTTGAAGCATCTTCCTCTGCTGTTCATTCACTTTTAAAAGGGGGGGGGGGGGGGCGGG
>VZTL01015773.1:39205-66867 GCA_013400535.1 Scopus umbretta
GGGGAAAAAAACCCAAGAGACCAGACTGGGTTTGGGAGAAATGCTGTGGCACAGGTGTCCAGTTTCTTTGCTGGCATTAATCAGCATAGCAGTCCTGCTGTCAGTGGGGTCTAAACTCTCCCACACGAGCAGGGAATGTATTCTGTTCTTTTCCAGTATTTTCCTGTTCTGTGCAGAAGCAATACAAATCTTCCCTAAAGACTTAAGAGCAAGTCCATCAGTCGTGCAAATTGGATAAGATTTTCCTTCCCCCTTTTCTCTCTGCCTCTTGCCATCGCCATCTCTCTTCACCTGTTTTCTGTGCCGCTGTATAAGACTATACCTTTCTCAGTTCTTGCATTGTCAGACTTCCCTGGCCTCTCCCATCCCCCAGCAACAGTTGCTTTAAATTTCTTATCGGAGGATTTGGTTGTGTATGAACAGGGAGATCCTTCCGTCGGGAGTCACCCTTTTCTCCCCATTTCTCTCTACCCTTCGCAGTGCCATCCCGTCCCGTCTCTCTCTGTTTGCAGCGGAGTTAATGTTTGCTGTCTCCACCTCCGGGTTAGCTCTTCCCATCACTTGTGCCATTCATCTCTGCAAAGGGAGGTGGGTGGGTGTGTAGACAGAAGCATCCTGGCGGGGGTTTTTTTGGTTTTTTTTTTTTTTTCCTTTTTTTTCTTTTTTTTCTTTTTGGAAGTAATCCCATAAGCAGTTTCCAGCAAAGAGGGCCATTCAGTAAAGCAATGCAGGTACCTCACAGATGTCTCTAATCCCAATTTTTTGTCCTCCCTAGGCTACAGCAATATTATTTGCTGTCCCCTCATCTTGGGGTGGCAGATGGATGTACTTCTTCCTTCGAACAGGGCTAAACGGAGACCTGTGTGCTGTTAGCACCAGCAATGCTTTTGAGGTGCACCTGAGCAGACAGAGCGCTTTCAGCTCTTCCTGCAAATTGCAGTCGCTGGCCCTCGAGTGAAACAGTGGCTTTGCAGAGACTTGGTTGTTTCTTTGGGATGTGTTGTGTTGTTTGGTTTTTTTTTTTATTATTATTTTTTATTTAATTTTTATTTTGAGGTCTGCGTGCCCAGTTTGTTAGGAAGAATGAGGATTTCACTTCAGCGTACTTGTTTCCACAAACTCGGCATCATGGCTGAGCCGCACTGGTGTCGTGGTGCGGATGCTTACCTGTGCATTTCTATACCTGAGCGGAGAGATGGAGAGGCAGGGGACAACGGGCAGAGAGACACAGCTCCATCCAGCGCTCCAAGCAATCTTCCTGGGACCTGCAGGGAGTTCATTTGCTGGAGGCTGAAGGAAGCCCTTGCCCTTCGTTTCCAGAGCGACCTAATGAATGAAACCAAGACAGACCCATGCTTTTTGGGGTGGGCTCGGGGATACGTAGAGGAGTAGCGGAGCCCTTAAGATTTCTAACTGTGTGGGTCCCACATGGCTGATTTCTCACCGCTATATTCTTTCGACCGGTCTCTCCTTACTCCCCTCGCGCCGCCTCCAGCACACTCTGTCCAGCAACTTTCCATTACAGGAAACATCTGCCGGGAGGCAGGGCTGAGCCTGGGTTACTGCAGGGCATTGGCCGACAGAATTACCCAGCTACAGTAACTTAAAGCATGTGCGAGTCATTTTGGTATCTTCCCCACCCGCTCCTTCCATGAGAAACGTTTGCAAAGACTGAAGCTGCCTTTCAGAGCGGAGAGGGACGGGAGAGGAGAGCCTGAGGCAGGCGCTGAAGGAATAAGGATAACTGCTTTTCTGGTTTCAAAGGAGGGGGGGAAAGAGCCTGAAGTCTCTGAGCTGTTTACCATCCTGTTCAGTCCTGGAAACGGCAGCTAGATCTGTGAATTACAGCTGGTCCGGTGGGGTCCTGGCGGTCGGAGCCATTTCGGTTGCTAGCTCTGGCAGCCCGGGGCGTCGGGCCTCCGTCGGGAGCTGCAGATGCCTGGCACAGACCTGCCTGGGGCTGCTCGGGCTGCCGGCGCTTCTGCAGTGCTTCTTCAAGGGATGCCCACAGCAAGAAGCTGGTGAGACTGCAGCAGAAGAGCGCAAAGGCTGCCCACCAGCACGCTTACCCTAATGAGCCACTTTTTCAAAGTCCACTGGAGGGCAAATACTCTCTCAGATCCACAGAGGCCGCTAGGGCAGACGACCCGAACGTGAGCAGGAGAGTAGGGGAAGGCACGTAAACTCCTGCCAAGCTGCTGTATCTCTTTCGACTTTGAATCTAAACAAGAAGTGGTGACAGCAGGAACAGGAAAAGGAGTTGGAGAACACGGGGAGCTGTGCAAGTGCTGAGGGAACGCTATGGATTCCTTGCTGGAGTGTGGGGCAATCTGGGACCTTGTGCTGGATCAAGAACTGCCGTGTCTGCTGTGGGACCTGGAGCGGCTTGTCGACTTACCGCGAGAAAATGCCAGCTGTGGATCAGATGAAATTCCAGCTGTGAGTGTCTCTAAACTGAACCGTTTGTCACTCTAACAGAAGTTCTGGTGCTAAGCAGAAGCATCTGTGGCAGTACAGGCTTTAGACAGGTCAGAACATCCCTTAACGTGGGGAAGGGAGGGGAGTGCCCCCTCCACGTGGAAACGGTACCGCTAAGTTGGGTCGCTGTAATGCACTGAACCCAAAGCTGAGAGTAATCTCTATTCCCCTTCCTTTCCCATCCTGCCTGCTTCTCTCAGGAAACCTTGGGCTTGGGCTCTTTTTGGAGCCCATCTCTGACCAAGATCTTTTCCAGATGTTCAGGCTAGAAGTCTGATAAGTAAAATCCATATTTCTGTCATCTGCCGGTTAGCAGATTTTATTCAGAAGTAAGGTACTTTCTTTGGGCCCACCGGACTGGAGCAAATATCTGAAGTGCTGAGCTGATGTTAAAAAAATACTGTATCTAATTCATCGAGTTGGTGTGAGGAAGAGGGAGTGCTTTTGGGGGGGTGGGGGGTTGTCTGTGGTTCCTTCTTTGATTCGACAGCATTTGACAATTTTGTAAGGCTAATGCTAAATAAACGTCGTATTCCTCCCACTCCTATGACCCCACCAACACCATCCTCAGACAGAAGCTACCTTCTAGAACCACTTTGATTTTTGGGACCCTTGCTGGGAGGCTCTGAGGTGTGCCCACCTTTCTGCTTTGGGAGATCCGTGTTGCTCAGCTGGAAGAGATAGGAGAGGGTTGTTGAGAGCAAACGGAGATAGGGAGGGAAGAGGTTGTACCCCAGGTTGCTTCGCTCTCCCTGCATTTGTGGGAGAAAGAACATGACAGATTAGGTGGGAGATACAGGCCTCCTGAATTTGCACCTGCCTGTAGTTTGGTCAACTCTGCCTCAAAAAGATGTTCTGGCTGTTACGAGCAGCTGTCTGCACGGGCATGGTGTGTAGGAGGTGGTCTAATGTGGACGGAGTCATGTTATAGTTTAGTAAACACCAGAGAGGAGCGGGGTCCTGGTCTCCCCTCCAGCCAACAGCACCGTTTTCTCTGAGGCCTTCCGTGAGGCCACGTGTCTGCAGAATAAGTGCACAACATAGTTGACTCCTGCGAGAGCCTCTTCTGAGCCCCACAAAAGCGTCCTCGCTATACCAGCGGGTAGCTGTGTGTGCTCTGACTGCCAGGTGGAACACTTGATGGGGAGAGGAACGGGGATGACTACCTTGATTCCTGAGCTCTTGATGACAGTCATCGTTCTTCCTCTGGCGGCGCTGCAGCTGCACTAAAATGCCTGTTTTCTGGGGTTGCTGCGCTGTTCCCGGGAGAGCTGGGGATCGGTGGCTAACTGGTGCATTGCAAACAGAGCATGTGTCATACCTTGTACGGTCTAGGGTTGCAGGAAAAGAGATTTGTCCTGCCGCCACAGCTTCCATGCGATTCCGTTTTGCTACCTAGCAGATACGGGTATGGCCCTTCTACTTTGTACTTGCTCTTCCAAGTCAGGTTCTCCTCTTCTCACTTAATGCACTAAATCCCGAATCCTCCCGTCTGTGTGTCTGCTGTGATGGGAGCTCCTAGCCTCATGCTTTGTAAGTGCATCTGATCCCCCTTCTCCTTACCAAGGTGTTCCTGTTTTCCCACTCCATTTCTCTGTACTCATGCCTGCCCCTCTCTTTAACAGGCACTCTGTTATTTGCAGGTGTTGAGTCCAACGTACAAACAACGGAATGAAGATTTCAGGAAACTCTTCAAACAGCTTCCTGACACGGAGCGCCTCATCGTAGGTAAGGTCAGCCCTTTGGTGCAGTGCTCTGTTGTGCTGGCCCATGGTTTGGGGAGGTCATCTAGCACACGTGCATGCAGCTCTTTCTTCTTCAAAGAGATTTCCACCAAGGAACGAGCCCGTTGTGTCGTTGTTGTGCACAGACGGAACCCCTCCTCGCCATTTCCAGTGGGTTTCATTCGTTCTGCCTTACAGAGCAACGCTGGTTTGTATCAGCTACGGCTCTGTTCCCTCACGATTTGAGGAGCATGTTTTCCTCCACGCTGCTCCCCCAAACCTGGCAGTGCGTCAGTGTTTGTGCTCTTTCCTCGTTTGGTCAGGGTTGCACGTCTCAACATGCATGCCACTGAGTTTTCCTTTCCCCGATGCTCCCTACTCACACATGACCGCCCTTCCCATGTGCATTTAGGTTTTGGCCTTGCAGCTGATTAGTGACTGCCTAGTGCATTGCATCTGTTCTTTTATCTTATGTAACGGGTGATCTCATACCATGTCTCATACTGTTGAAAGATGGGCATCCTAGCAGAGGAATAGAAATTGTTTAGGAGGCTTAAACTGGGGGAGAAATGAACAGTGGCACTAGAAGGCAGAAAGGAAAAGACAGATCAAAATCTGGAAATAGGATGCTACAGAATGACCAGCTAATAAGGCAAGATCATCAGGCAGTAAGAGAGATTGTCTGGGATGTGCCCTTGGGAGGAATCATAAACTAGCGAACAGAGGAGCAGCTGTGGCTCAGCTCCTGCCTTTGACTTTCTGCAGGGTTGTGTCAGGTAGCTGCTTCTCTTGTTGCTGCTGCTTATCTTCACCTTTAGGCTCTCCCGTCTTCTGGTTTTGGTGCTCCTAAATTATCATCTGTTGTCCACCCACAGATTACTCATGTGCGCTACAAAGAGACATTCTCCTGCAGGGCCGCCTCTACCTCTCTGAAAACTGGATCTGCTTTTACAGCAACATCTTCCGTTGGGAGACACTGGTAAGGCTGTCAGACTGCCGCACTTGAGCATGTGTGTCACGTCAGTGTATTTGCTGACGTTGCTTTAAAAGCACTCTTTCCGTTGTCTTTCTCATCGGTGTCTCTCTTTACCCGTGTTCTTTTTCTGCCTTCCCCTTTCTGCATGGCTCGGACTGTAGCTGACAGTTCGCTTGAAGGATATCTGCTCGATGACCAAGGAAAAAACAGCACGACTCATTCCTAATGCCATCCAAGTTTGCACTGACACTGAAAAGGTACTTCCGTGAAGCCTCCACCACTGGGGCCACCCCTTATGGCTGTCAGGGGTAGGGGAATATGTGTGTGTTGTGGGATTTTTCCAAACTGACTGCTTGGACTACCTGGGGCCTGGGAGGAAGCACCAAGGGAAAAGGGCTGGCTGCAAGCTTCTGCAGACCTTGGGCTGAGTCTGGAACACACCTAGTTCGTACGTGGGGTCTGGGGCCAGGTAGAAGGTGTGGGTTATGTAGTAGCACATCTCTAATGGAACTGTTTCTGCGCTCAGACTCGCTCCCCTGCGTGAGAGGCACTCAGCCCCTCTGTCAGGCCTCCGTGAGCTTCAGTCCGTGCCCAAGAACTGAGCAGCTCTTGCTGTATGGCTTTCTCGGTCCCTCTGCGAACTACAGCTGAAAAGTGATCCAAACAGGCTTGTCTCTTCTTCCCTTTCTTGGGCCGTTTCTGAACTGACTTTTCTCTCCATCTCTTCCCATTCAGCACTTTTTTACTTCCTTTGGGGCTCGAGACAGGACTTACATGATGATGTTCAGACTCTGGCAGAATGCTCTCCTTGACAAGGTACAGAGACCAGCACCTCTATGTTGGGGTGGGTTGAAAGAGAGGTGATGAATATATGTAGAAGCATAACACCTGTGACTAACATACATGCATAAAAAGATGTAGGGACAGTAGGCACGTGTGTTTAGGCAGAGCGGGTACAAAACTGCAGCTGCAATTCTCTCTTTTCACATGGAATTCTGTCTATGTAGAGACACGTCTATGCACACACAGTAGCTGCCACTTGGCCTCCACTGAGGTGTGGAAGCGTGCATCTCAGGAAGGAATTTTTTTGAGGTCTGTAATTCAAGTGCAACAGCCCAGAAAACAGCAGTTCAAAATGCAACAGAAATAGCTCACTGCACGGGCAAAGCTCTTAGTAAGTCTGTGCTTCGGAAGCGTAGAGTTCAAGAGAGGACAGAAAAAGAGCATGTGTTCAGGGCATCCCAAAACCCAACGAGAACAATGGTGGGTGCAGGGTGCACTGGGTAAGGGCTCAGTGGGTTGGATTTTAAAATCAAGCAGGGGATGTGCACCTGCTCTGCCAGAGGCCCCATGTAGCCTATATTTGATCTGAGTATCTGTTCCACAGTCCATTGAGTATTTCTGGCCTCACAGCGGGAGTAAGAGTCATGAACTGGTGTTACAGTGCTACCAGCATTTCAAGATGTTCTGGCTTGAGTTCATACCATACTGGAAGGCTTAAGTAATCAAGCAGCTAGAATACCCTGTCCTGAAAATTGGGGTAGTATTTAGTATGCAAAGGGATCGCTTTGCATTGGGCAGCTTGTGTTGCTACCATATGCTGTAATTTGATCAGCCTTTTGAAGTTCCTAACAAAATTCAGTGCCCTTGGTGTCAAGGTCAAAGCAAAGGGGAACTGAGATGTGGGGTGGTAAAGACAGGAAACACTGCCAGAGCTCTTTTTCCAAACATAGGATCCATGCCTGGCAGGAGAGAGGGAAGGAGAACCTAGTCCTTTTTTTCTGATAAGACATGTGAATTAGAGTGCATGTGGGAAGACGGTGAAACAGTTAGATGTTTTTCTGGATAAAAGTTTCTCGTTAGAGGCTTTTTCCCGTGCTTTTGATTGCTACTTTTGGGAGCTAGATGAAAAATTTCCTGCCTTATCCCAGGCAGTAACTATGGATAGAAGTTTAAGCCAGCAACTCAGAAAAAGTCCGCTAGCTTTGTTTTCCCTCATTACCAAAAAATCTTTGTCATTGGTCATAACTTTCTCATGGGTAAAAATCCATCCCTTTTCATCCCTGTACCACATATTTAAATCACAAGTTCTCCTGCCCCATGTCTTAAGAACCTCAGAACGCAGTCATGTGGTGATCAACTGACCTGCATCCCTAAGAAGCTGGGCCTGTGTGAACGGTCTTGATAATTCTTTTTCTCTTTTTAACTGGAAGTATATACAGGCTTTTCACAATAGTATCTGGTGAGAGAAAGCCTTTTTGATTTTAAACTGCAAGAGGAAAAAGGTTTTTCTTTGTTGCTGTTGTAGATCGCTTTCCCTGCAGCTGTAATTCTTTACGCAGCTTTAATTTAAACAAACTTGCAGGGGAAAAAAACCTCATAAGGCATTGGAGTTTGGTGCAGTAAGAGACATTAAATGGAGGCACAGCAGAAGAGGCAGGGAAGGCGCGTGTGGAGGGAAATGCGGATTTACTGCTTACATTATTGTAGGCACAGCATTGTAGTAGTGGGAGATCTCATTTCGTGTGCTGCTCTGGGTGTAGCCTCATGTTGGCTTTCTGATGGCCTTAAGTAACAGGAGGTTCTGGCATGGAAAAGGAACAAAGTCAGATTTTGGGGCACAACCTGGGCTGAAGGTGAAGGCTTACTTGACGAAAGGGCCTCTTATTGCTTGATGGGGGCAACCTCTAAGCCAGCTTGGCCTGACCAATGTAAGGATACATACGCCCGCAGCCCTTGGCCAGCGTGGAGCTGCGCCAGCCTGCAGTAACACACAGTCCACCTTGTAGCATCACTGGAATTGAGGAGAGGTGAGCCCGTCAGAAGGCTCTCACCTCCCGTCAGGGCTGTGTCAGAATCTCTCACTTCTCTTTTCAGGGCAAGGAATGTAGTACTCCTGACAGCGGTAGTTCAAAAATTTGTTATGTTTCAGTATTCCGAGGTGCAAATGCGTGCTGCTCTTTGTTCCCTATTTTTAGCCTCTCTGTCCAAAGGAGCTCTGGCACTTTGTCCACCAGTGTTATGGGAATGAGCTGGGTCTGACCAGTGATGATGAAGACTACGTGCCTCCTGATGATGACTTCAACACAATGGGGTGAGTGAGGAGGAGTAAAATCTGCCTGTGATGAAGAAAAGATGGCCTCAGGAGAGCAGGAGTCCTGATACATTGCATACCTCAAACTGCTCTTTGTCCCTAGTGAAAGATTCTGAGTTCTGGCCAAATGTTTCCCCTTAAATGTGTAATGTCTAAAAAGCTGAAAGCGTACCATTTTCTCATGGAAGGCAGTAGGGACTGAAATGCCTGCCTCTCTACTTGCTGAGCTAGATGAGCAATTCTGGAAATGCCAAAGCATCCCAGTCACGAGGCCAGACGGCATGTTACATGGTCAGAAAGTGCTGATCCTTGTCAGTCTGTGTATAAAGACTTTAAAAGTTTGGGCTAGATCTTCCCTGCACTGAGCCATTTCTGCTTCCGGTCAGACTGGAAACTTCATACACGTATTCTTACTTGCTCTGTGTGTCCAGTTGTAGCTGTACTGAGAGGGGTAAACATAAAAACCTGTGTTCTCTGTGGCGTCTCAGCTACTGTGAAGAAATCCCCGTGGAAGAGAATGAAGTCAACGACAGCTCCTCAAAAAGCAGCATGGAGGCCAAGCCAGAAGCTAGCCCTCAGCTGCCAAAGAAATCTGTCACTGCCAGCACGTTGACATCTACGGGAAGCAGTGAAGCGCCAGCCTCGGTAAGTGTTTTTCCTCCATTGCAGTGGGAGCAGTAATCCCTTCCTCGGGGATCCAGCTGGTAGCCCTTGAATGTACGAGGTAACTGTTTACCCTGCAGCTCCTCTTCCACTGCAGCTGACCACAGTCCTCGAGTCAGTGCTATCTGCGAGCGTGGCATTTGGCCAAGAAAAAGTGAGCAAAGCGCGCCTGTCCTAAAAACCAGCAAACTGGGAGTCTCAGCAGCAAGGGCGCTTTCCTTTCTGTGCTTTCAGGTGAAAAGAAATGGAGCGTTGGAGATAAAAGGGTTATAATTTCTCCTCTGCCTTCAGATATTCCCGAGGAAACAGCGTGTGCCCTCGCAGTATTACACAGCAGAGCAGACCTTGTTTAGCTGTAACCTCAGATTTTCCTAGCTGATAGGGCTTGTTCCAGGGCAAGACTAGTATTGTTTGTGTGCTTGTCTGAACAAACAAAAAGCCGTGTGTATGTCCCAAGCTTGAACTGTATCTGGTTCTTTGAGAGGAGGTGATCTAGGATGTCCATGTGTTTAACAAACACCATATGGTGACCTTCCTCCTCTCTATATTATTTAATTTCCAGACATGTGGAGGCCAGATGTTCAAAGGTATGAAAATTGGCCCACAGATGTAAAGTTTTCAGAAAGGACCCCCAATTTCCAGGTGCTGATCTTGCCCTCGTTATGCTCTCTCCTTGCTGCAGTTTGATGGAGTGCTACCAGAAGAGGAGGAGGCAGTGGCGGAGAGTCCTGTGGAAAAAGACCTTGGCATTGCAAATATCATGGGAGAGAAGATAGAGCTCATTGGCCCCGTGAACTCCCCTTCCCTAGACTTCAATGACAACGAAGACATTCCCACTGAGCTCAGTGATTCGTCAGAGACCCATGATGAAGGTATGCGGGGAAGGGCCGTTCCATCAGTGTTGTTTTCAGCCTTCTCCCGCCCTTTCCAGTGAGGGACTGGAGCAGCAAATATTGAATTCCTTTTCTGGACCCTAAGAGTTCAGAAGATGCAAAGAATTCCCATCCTGGGCCGCAGAAGGCTAATGTGTGGGGTATTTGGAAGGATGTCCCTAAAATAACTCAGGTAGTTAATTACCCCTTCTGATGTTCCAACTTTTGTCCCGGGCGGGATCAGTGGAGGAAAAGGGTTAGAAGTACTTTCTTGGGGTTCCTTCTTCACAAAGCAAAATACTGAGGCCCTGGTACTGTGAAAGCACAGCCTTTGGTATTGGCACGGAGGATCATGGCTGGGGCTTGCGGGCCTGTTTCCTCACAGGGGAAGTCCAAGCCTTTTACGAGGACCTGAACGGCCGTCAGTATGTGAACGAAGTGTTCAACTTCAGCGTGGACAAACTGTACGACTTACTTTTCACGGACTCCCAGTTCCAGAGGGACTTCATGGAACAGCGCCGGTTCTCTGGTAAGCTGCTGGTGGCAAAGCCTGGTCACTGACAGAGGCTGCGTTCCTGATGAGCTACAGAGGCCTGCGCAGAAGGAAGGTTTCTGGAGGTGTAACTGTGCCTGATGATAGAGGGATTGGGTAGCATTCTGAGCAGATCTTGGGACAGCTCTAGTCTGTACTGACAGCAATCAAAAGCAGGTAGAGTCAGCTTCGTTTGGCCATCTAGTTTTATTTTCTAAGAGCTGGATCTAAGTTTGTGGGAGAAGCAGACTTTTTTTGACATCAGCCAAGGCCTGATCCTGTGTTCAAGGCTTAACAGTGTGAGGAAAAAGCTCTTCTAGCTCCACACCAGGCACTGGCACAGACTGTGCAGTTGGCGATGCAACGGGTGTCCCTTGGCATGCTGCAGCCCTCCATTCCCTCCTTTCCCTGTCAGTTTGCTGACGGACGTATGTCCCCAGCCTCCCCCTCCCCTTTCCCTGCACTTGGAAGAGGGGAAAGTGTTCACATTTGGTACAGGAGACGTTTCTTTCACGCTCAGTTGAGCTCTAGTAGTTCTGCAGCCAAGCTTTCCAAGGGGAAGGAAAGGCTGTCCTGAGCTTGGTTATATGGTCGTGCCTTTCCCTAGGGAACTGAGCTGAGATCCCTCTCCAGTTACTTGAACGGAATATTGTTTTGTCCTCTCAGATATTATCTTTCATCCTTGGAAGAAGGAAGAAAATGGCAATCAGACCAGAGTGATCTTGTATACCATTACCCTCACCAACCCTCTGGCCCCCAAAACTGCCACTGTCACTGAGACACAGGTATGTGAAAGGGGAGCAGGGTGTAATGCTGTGTAGAAACAGATCTGTGATTTATTTTCTTGTCTTTGGCATGCTGCTTTGCATATCTTCCTTCTCCCTATCCACTTTCCTTTACACGTTTTTCTTGTATTAACTTGCTACCCAGTATCACTGCAAATATGAATAGCTGATCTTACAGTCACGCTGGATTGCATTGCAAGGGAAGGACCATACATTTGCCAGCGAAAGCAGATGAGTTTGTAAACCAGCCAGCGCGTTCTAACAACTGTGTGTGTCACCCGTACTGGTGTGTTTTGAGCTGCGGTCAGCCCAGCAGATGTTATGTCCGAGCAGGGCACAAGAAAGTCAGATACTGTCTGGCCAGGCCTTCTCACAGCTCTACGTAGAGATGTCCAGGCTTTTTTATTACTGGTGAGGACAATTAGATGACCGGTTTAAAAAGGTAAAAAAGGAGGGGCATCTGCAAGGCACAGGGAAGAGCCAGGCTAGCTGTATCTAGTAGGGGCTGCAGCTAGAGAGGGAGGAAAAGCCTCCTTGTGTCCAGAGAGAGGTTCAAGTGGCCAAAGGTAAACACGGAGAGTCAGCTTGAGGGAATGCTAAGAAGGAGCCAAGAAAAGATGGGGTGTCTGAGCATTACATGTCAGGGAGAGGAGAATCCCAGCGGCAAGGTGTACCTTGTCAGGATGGGATGAAGCATGCTGTTCGGAAACAAAGACTGTGTGCAGGGAAGATGAGAGAAAGAAAAGGGGAGAGCAAAGCGATGGGCAGAGGGAACAGTACGCTTTCAGGCAAGCAGATGTAGTCTATTTTATTCTGAGTTTGGGGTCAACCGCCGAGGTGCGCGTTGCTGTGTTCTCGCTGCAGAGTTAAGTGGAAACGGTCTGTAAGAAAAGCCCTACTTTTGCATATGGATCTGCAGTTACTTATGTCTTAAAAGAAGGAATTGGCATGTTTTTATGGTGTTTAGAATCGTAGAACCGTTTACACTGGAAAGGACCTCTGCTCAAAGTGGGACCACCTCTGATTTTAGATCAGGTTGCTCCCTAACAAGCCAGATACCAGTTTCATGAGAAGAGGTGACACTTGCAAAGGTCCCAAAGAATGGGTCCTCACGTGGCAGTGTACGTAACTATGGCTCTGATACAAAATGCTGGAGGTTGAGCTGCTGGAACTGAATGCCCCTTTTGAAATAATGCCTTTTGGAAACATCTGAGTGAAACACATGGTTTCCTCGGGTATGCCTTCCCTTAAAGGTGAGCTGTTCATGGAAAAATTGCAGACATGGGGCTTGGGCATGGGTGCGGTCTCCTATTTGTGGCCGAGCTGTTCTTGTACAGTGCCAGTGCAGGTGCCAGTCTATCAAAGCCGTGTCCTAACCAGACTAATAGTTGCCTTGCATGCTGTCTTTTATGCAGACAATGTACAAAGCCAGCCAAGAAAGCGAGTGCTATGTCATAGATGCAGAGGTGCTAACTCACGACGTCCCCTACCACGATTATTTCTACACCATTAACCGCTACACGTTGACTCGTGTTGCCAGAAACAAAAGCCGACTCAGGTACACTTCTTGTGGGATAAAGAGCTTTACTGATGACCAAAAGTCACTTTTGGGTGGGAGTTCCGCTGTTCGGTGCGTTAGAAGGGATTGGGGAGAACTTAGCCTTATTTCTTTGTCCTGTTGCCCGAACACTCCTGTCACGAAGAGTTACCGTAGGGGCAGCTGCCTACTGTGGTGGCATTGAGCAAACAGTAGACCCGATGCAGAGGAGCTACAGCTGGGTCAGGGAGAGGATTTACAGACTTTTCTTGCCCCCTTCTTGGAAGCAGGGGTTTGCAGGGCTAGTCGTCACTTGCAATCAACTGCATGTGATAAGCAACAGGACATAACCTCCAGGGACTGTGCCTCCGAGACATGCCTGGGGGGACAAGCAAAGGAATTTGGTGCTTGGCAAAGCTGTGGGCTTTTGTGTTTGACTTTGATACGTAATCTAAATGCCTGCCTGCCATATGGCTGAAGGTCTCGGGAGTCCTCTCGGGGGAGGCTCTCTTGAGGCCTTCCCGCCGCTGCCTTTGGGAGGACTTTTCATGCAGTGCTTCTCCTTGAGAAACACAAAGGGCTGAGACCATTCCAGAAATAACGCTGTGCATGATTATTGCTCATATTTACGTTGACAAGGATTGTGAATTGACACCACCTCCAGGAAGCAAAACTGGGAGAATGACTTTCCTTTCTCCACATAGGGTTTCCACAGAGTTACGTTACAGGAAACAGCCTTGGGGGCTGGTGAAATCCTTCATTGAGAAAAATTTTTGGAGCGGCCTAGAAGATTATTTCCGTCATTTGGGTAAGAGTGGCAATGACTGGAGCTGCGGTGGTGACCCACACACAGTGGCACCTTCCATAGTTTACACATGCCTCCCTGCAGGCAGGCAGCATGACAGCCTACTGGGGATCGACCTTATGAAAGGGGCCAGCCAAAGCTATTACCACAGCGTTGGTAGCGCTTGCTGGAATTAATCGGGTCGTCAAATCCTGCGCTCTGGGGTCAGAGTTTGGCAAAAAGCGTAAGGGATATGTAGTGTGTGTCCTCTGGCATGGCCTCTTGGACCCTGCCAACTTCTTTGGCCCAGCAGCAGTGCAGTTGGAGGGCTTAAGGCTGTATCTCTGCAAGGCCAGCGCCACTTCTATCAAACACTTTGCCTTGCTGTCTCTGCAGAGAGTGAACTGACCAAAACCGAGAGCACGTACCTGGCGGAGGTCCACAGACAATCCCCCAAAGAGAAAGTGAGCAAGCAATCGACCGTGCGCCGTAGGAAACGGGCCCATGCCCATCTGCGGGTGCCCCATCTGGAGGAGGTGCTGAGCCCCGTCACCACCCCCACGGATGAGGAGGTTGCACATCGAATCAAACATGTGGCAGGTAAGGAACTGCAGGCCCCTCGTGCTTGAGGATGGAGAGCTGGGTACCTCTGGAGAAAAACTGGAGCTTTGCTCGCGGGGGGTTAATGGGAAGAGGGGCCAGGGCTTTCCAGGGCAGGGAGGATGCATTATGATTGTTTTGGTGAGATGGAGAAGTGGATAGAGGGGGGGAAAAAGTTGCCCTCCCCGTAGGACAGCATTTCCTAGCCTAAATGCGTCTCTTTCCTCAGGTTCCACTCAGACACGGCACATCCCTGAGGAGAGCCCCAGCGGCTTCCACCTGCAGAGTGTCTCCAAGCTGCTCCTTGTCATCAGTTTTGTGTAAGTGATTTTTTTGCTTTCCTTCAGAGTCAGCCTTTAAGCAGCTTTAGTCCTTTTTGGCATTCTGTGCTCTCCTGTGCCAGTTTTTCCTTTCTCATATTCCTCTCTAGCCCCAAACTTTGTGCAGCACGGAGGAGAGAAAAGCAATGACTGGCAGAAAAGAATTAATTAGAATTTCCCTCAAATGCCACATCAGCTGTTTTGTCTGGCTTGATCCCAGCTTTTGCCAGCACTTAGCTGGCCACTGATCTGGCTCTGCAGGTTCTGGATATTATTTTATCAAAGTCTCTCCATTCCCCTCAGTTTTGACCTTGTTTTAACCAAACACGGGTTTCGCAGCCCTGCATGTTTTTGGGAGTCCTCAGTGCAGGTCATACACTGTCTGGGACATGGGCAACGTTGGTAGCGGCAAGCAGGGCAAGGGGCAGCTGTGCAAGGAGAGGGGAGTCAATACTTAAACCCAGCAAATAGAAATGACTTTTTTTTATTTCAGGGACTCAGTTTAGAGATTATCAATGACAACTAGAAACTGTTTTGTTTTTTTTTTCTAATTTAAAATAAGACGTTTAATGTAATCTGCTGACAAACTAGCTATTGTCATGAAAGATGACGATGCAAAGCTTTGCAAAGGGAGTTGCTGTGCTATCACGACAGGGCTCAGTGTATGTGAGGAGTCTGTTGCTTCTTTCCTCTGGTCTGGCAAAACCTATTCAGGTCTGGTCCTGGGTGACGATTTTGACGAGAGATGCCATCTCAGAAAGAAGCTGGGCCGTTTAGAGATGATTTCTGCAAAATAAAGGTGGCGAAGCAAAGAGATCGGCATGATTTCGCTAGTTCAGCAGCAAGAACTATGGTTTGGGTCCCTTTTCTGCCACCACCTTTCGGAGTTGCTAGTCTTGGGCTTGGCCAGATGCTTGCTCAAAGTGAGCTGGCTATGGGCCCCTCGTATCCCTGCGGCTCAGTCTTTACGCACAAACCCTGGTTTATTTACTGTTTCTCTGCCTCTTAGGCTGACGGTAGCTTTCACGTTGGCGCTGGGCAGGCGCTGTGAAGCGGTACAGTCTAAAGGAGCAATCCAGATAGGGCGGGTTTTTTCCATCACTTAGGGAAATGGAAGCATTCTGTTAACCCCGGAGGAACAGCAGAACTTGGGCTCATTCTTTTCTTAAGCTCCACACACCTTTTAGCGAGGTGGGAAGAAGCTGAGATTTGTAGACTGGGGTTACCTTTCAAATGGAGCTCCTTTCTGCGTTTCCTTCTCGCAGCAACCCAGCTAGTTGCTGTAACGATAAGTAAGGTCACGTAACGATGAGAAGACAGCCTCATGCTGTCTTCTGCATCTAGAGAAGTGAGATGCAATTAAAACTTTGGGTAGGAAGGCACAAAAGCTTTGTGATGCTCCCTCCTGACGGGCTACTCGCTTAGCTTACAGTGGTCAGAGGGCCCTCCATAACCATTTCAGAATGCTCTTCTGGCCGGTTGCCATCCGCCTGACCGAACTGGGCGATAGTGGGCCATTCTTCCGGCACAACAGCTGCGCTATTCAGAGACAGGCACGCGCGTGTTATTTTGGAATCTATTCCCCGAGTGCGGCTGACGGGAGGCGTGGAAATGCCCATGCGTGGCGGTGGGGGGGCGGGAGGGGCGCTACGGCATCTGGTCGAAGCCCTGGTCTGCAGGGCGGCCTGCAGCGGTGCTCCCGTCGCCGCCCGTGCCGTGGGAGCGGGTGAGGCTGGATGCACGCGGGCCGCAACGCGCGTTTACGTGTCGGGCAGTGCCCCGCGTGGGCGCGCTTTGGGCTCGTCCGCCGGTGCTGCGCGCAGCTCATCTTTCGCTGAGCGAATTTCACCGTTCATTGCAGGCACGCGGTTATTTGTCTGTCCTTCCTGCCTCCCTTCCTGCCGTTCCTTTCTTCCCTCCTCCCGCCCGCCGTTTATCTTCTGCGCTGTCTCTGAGCCTTCTCCACTCAGCCCAGTTTCTCCTGTTTTGTGTCAGTCTGTTTCTAACCTGCCGCTACTCCGTCTTTTCTCTTCCCTGCTCCCATTAGGATCTGTTTCAGGTACTGTCTTTCTCTTTTTTACCTCTTTACTCTCCCGTTTCCCTCCTTTTTCTGCATCCAGCACATCCACTCATCCAACCTGTTCTGTCTGATCCATCACCCCTGGCTATCTTTCTGTCTGTCCTCCTTGCTCACACGTTTCTCCCACGAGGTGAAATTTTGGGTTCTGATCACCTGGCCCTTACTCAGGACCAAATTCCCACTCACGTACAGCGTGGACCTGGGCCCCAGACACCTTCTTGGTGTTTTCCCAGGTGTGACTGGTAGGCAATGGGCTATGAAGTGCTCCTAGTAAACTGCCTTTTTTCTCTATTTCCAGTCTGGTGCTGCTGGTCATTCTCAATATGATGCTGTTCTACAAACTCTGGATGTTGGAATATACTACGCAGACGCTCACGGCATGGCAGGGCTTGCGGCTACAGGAAAGGTACTGTCGCACCTGCCTTGTCTTTGCCTCTCCATGCATGTTTCCTGTGGTTGGTAGCGGCTTCCCCAGAATGCCAAAGCCTGGGGCTCTCTTGTAGGTCGTTTCTTTTTTTTTTTGTGTAAAACAGATGAAGCAGGTAGTTAGCTGAAGCTGTTGGGGCCATCAGCATGTCTAGATCTGAAACTGCTGAACAGTTGCAGCAGAAGGCAGTGAGTTAAGGCAACCACTGCTTCTTCCCAGCATCCCATGTAGTGGACAGTGCTGTACGAATAATTTTTTTTGCAGTCTTGGGCCAAGGTTGTCGCCGCCCCTCCTTTGATGGCTAACCTTCCCTTTGTATGAAAAGCAGCGTCTTAGAAAGAACCCTTTGTACTCAGAGGAGAATTTGGGACTGTGACACACAATCAACTGTTAAGCAACACGTAGATTAAGTGTTTTGAAAGGTGTGGGTCCAGGTACCAGCAAGTAGTTAAGCGTGTGGGAGGAAGAGAGAGATCACTACGAGGCCACAGGGCACTCCTTAACAGCCTAAGCAGTCCCTGGCGGTACTAGATGGTAAGCAGTGAAGCGTGAGTGCAGATTGACTTAGTTTCTTTCATAATTTTTAGGCTGGAACCTTGTCCAAGGCTTTTTGGGCGTCCTATTTCAGTATAGTGTCCACCTGGTACACGCCGAGATGCATAGCGCTCTAGGCTGCATGGCAACATTTCCCATTTCCTTTTGCAGAAAGCACACCAAAAGCCTCCAACCAGACTGAATTTATTGTTGGGATCAGTCTTTATTATACAGACTTGCCCATCTTGTCTAGGGTCAACAGCGGGCTTGCCAGCCCACAATTCCCAGGATGCGCTGCAGAGCACATTTTGTAGGTGGCATTTACAGCAGTGACCTGATGTCCCATAGTGGGTTATAATGATAGCCAGCAATTTTGTGGTTTTAATTCCTTCTGGCATTGTAAGGTGAATTGCTTTTTTATGTATGTAAGTGTATGTATGTATTGCTAAGGTGTTTTTGTCCCCTTATGTCACCCTTTTGGGCTGTACTTTTGTGCAGTCACAGTTACTCCCCTGCTAAGTTGGGTTTGACTTTAAGCATCCATAGCCACTGTTGTGATGACTTCTCTGTATGATTTGTCTCACGTTACAAGTTTTCTCATTTCTCATTAGGGAAGGGAATTATTATTTTCCCCATAATAGCCCTGCTACTTTCCCATGGAAGGATACATGAAGTGATTTTTGCCTGCTTTATCTATCTTCCTCTGGCACTCTTGCTATTTATTTGGAGCACTACAATATGTAGTATTTAAGATATAGGACTTCCTTATATGCTGTTTGTATGCTTCTTGTAATGTGCGTGTCCTGGAATTATGCGGGTAGCTCCATCCCCGCCCCGCACAGGTAACTTCATTGTGTTGCAGCCATGGGTGCTGTGGAAGTAGACTGAACCCAGCTGCTGGGTCAAAGTGAATGCTTCTGAGCACACCAGGCCTTTGAGGCTCTGAAGATATTTTTTCCATATCTGGTTCCACCGAGGCTTAGGTTCTCTGTGGGTGGGGGCAGTCAGCAGTCCCTCAAACAAGTGTACCAATCCTAAGTATGTAGCCTCTCCACGCAGACAGGGAAAGCACTACTTTATTAGTAGAGTGTTACTGATTAGACACTTAGGACTACTTGTGGTGGGTTTTTTTTTTTTAAATTGTCATGCTTAATGAGCATTTATGTTTCTCTCCAGGTCTGGAGCCAGCTGAGCAGGGCCGATGCAACCACTCAGGGCACTGATGGGGGAGGATCACCGGGACTGGCTGCTGCTCCGGGCCTCGGGCGGGAGGTGGAGCTCGGCTGGACCAAAGTGAGGATAAATCTCAGTCGAGCGTAGCGACATCAAGGCAGTTAGCGCGGCAGTTGGCAGCGGCACCCCACTCTGCCCATTGGCTAAGGTAAGAGGGGAGCAAGTTAGACTATTACATTACATTGCCAGGGAGAATGGAGGAACTTACCCAAGCAGTGAATTCTAGCTGCTGCAGATGAGCTCTCACTAAAACAGGGACTTCTGTAAAGGAGGCCTGAAAATCTCTGCTGTAGCCTGAGAGGAGGGATTCAGCTACATTAGAAAATAGCAAAAAGCCCCAAGAGGTAAGCAGAAGACAAAATGGGGAAAGACTTTTAGCTATCTTTAGAAGGCAGCAGAGCCCAAAGTAGGAAAGACTTCTAGCTATGTTAAAGTAGCAAAGCCCAAAGAAGTAAGCAGAAGACAAAGTAGGAAAGACTTTTAGTTATGTTAGAAAGCAGCAGAGCCCAGAGAGGTAAGCAGAAGACAAAGTAGGAAAGACTTTTAGACTTCTAGTAGCATGACTTAGCTATGTTAAACTGGGGGCATGCAAAATGAAGAGCCAGGCCTCTCAGGAGAAATGGGCAGAGCCGGGTGCCGCTGCCCTGCCTTCCTGCCGACGCCAACTGCCTTGACTCCGCTCCTCATCGCCGCGCTCCTTCCGTCGCTCTGCTCAACTGAGATGTATCCTCTCCTTGGCCCAGCCGAGCTCCACCTCCTGCCCTTCGCATGGCCCTGAGCAGCAGCCAGTCCTGGTGATCCTCCCATCGGCGCCCCGAGTGCTTCCATCGGCTCCACTCGGCAGCCTCCAGCCCTGTTCGGGAGGATTAGCTGGGCCTGGAGGGAGGGGCTCGGTACCTACACTTACCTGCTGTTAAAAAGAGAGCCAGTGCTGCTATTACTCAGAACAAAGAGAAAGCCTTGTATTAAATAAAGACCAGCACAGCATGTCTCGGGGGAAAAAAAAAAAAAAAACCAAAACAGAAAGTGTACTGGGCTACCTGTCCCGCAACATCACGTTGCATTGCGTTATTGCCCATCAACGGCCTCGGCGCCATCGTTCAGTACACACGCTGCCTTCTGTCCTCATGTTCCCCTCGGGCAAACGGGCCGTCAGTTCCACCCACGCCTCAACAACTTCTGCAAAAGGCACATCTTCGCTACTCATTAATTAATTACCATGGTTAAGACAGAGTAACATTGGTATCCAATTCAGGAAAATACTAAGCACCTTAAAATACGGTTTTGCTCCAGAACACCTACGCCTTTAGGGTGCGAAGATTAGACGTAAACTGATACAGTCTGCACCCCCCAATCCGTGTTGCTTCCCCCTTGACTTCAGTTTCCCTAGATTAACTCTTGCTCGTGTTCTGCCTGACAGGTTACCCCAGTCTCAGACAGAATGGGCCCAGTTACTAGAATCTCAGCAGAAGTATCATGACTCAGAGCTACAAAAATGGCGTGAGATCATCAAATCCTCAGTGATGCTTCTAGACCAGGTGAGACCGCATGGCTAGTTAGCGCTGTTGACTAGAGGGTCACCGTGTCCTCCCAGCCACCCACTCGCAATCCTTCAGCCTTACCTGGTTCCACTGTAGTCCATCAGGTGCGTCACCTCTGCTGCCGTCTCCCTTTAGATCCCTCTTCGGACGTAGCGGTGGGCAGCAGGTCCCAAAAGCTATTTGCAGGATGCTGCAGCTTCTCCGTCACCTCACAGGGGTCCACGCACATCAAGGAGAGAATTCTACAGGGCCAAAACCCTTGTATTAGCACATCTTGTATCTAGTCTCTGGCATCCCAGTGTGGAAAACAAACTTTTTTACCTCAGCCCTGGATTGGTAGCTTGTGCGGATGAAGGGGATGCGCTTAGTGTGGGCCCTTAATAGCACAAAGCCGGGGCTTTTGGTATCCACTGCCTAACGAGCCGGTCATACACCGGGCTGCTTAGAACAGAGTTCATAAATGAAAGCCGCTCTCCCCTATGGAGAGAGGTGCTCGCCTCTTCTCTGTTATCTTGGAGAACGCTCTCTCACAGGCTTNTCCAACACTGGCTGAAATGGAGCGTCTCGGTGGTAGCGTGGTGTGCGCGTGTGTGGGAGGGCTGTGCTCTCCCGGCACTGAGGTGCGCTTAGGGGTGTGCCTAAGTGTGCTCCCCTGGGCCCTTGCACCACTATTCTGTAATATTCCTGGCTGTTTGTCTGTCTGTCTGTTTTGTTTTTGTTGTTTCAAAGGGAAGCATCAGAGTGAGTGCCCCCCCCACCCCTCTCCCTGCACATGAAGGTCCCCGACTGACTGTATTTATACATACAAAGGGGACACTGTCAACTTTCTTACCTTGCTGGCTTCAGGGCAGAGAGGTTTTGGCAATCGCCGTCAATTCCTTACAAAACTATTCTGCACTTGGAGAGGAGGCCTCTGGAAGAATTGCCGTACGCCTGTAGAGAGCAGGTCTCGCTGGCAGTCGCCTCCTGTACTTCTTGGAGCAGAAATACAATTTGTTGTCACGCTGGCCAGCCTGGTTCAGAGCGCCAAGCACAGAATGTCAACGAGCTGAAACGCTTTCTCCAAACACTAGTTGGCCACTTCCTGTTACTGACACTGCATTAATACTGACGGAGGTGGCGGGGAGTATCTGCCTACAAGGTGCGTGGACGGAGGAGAGCCACGCCACAGAAAGCACACTTCCATTCCCTTTGACAGTGTCCCCTTTACGTTTTCTGTAGCGCTCTGCTTTCTATGTGCTTGGGCCCCTGCCATTAAGCCATCCCCGTGCTGAAGATCTACATCGGTGCTGAAAGGGCTACTACTTGTGCGGCTTCCCCCCATCGGGGGAGTACCCCCACTTAAAAAGAAAACCAAAATGAGTATTTATTTGCAACCGCTCCCGCTACCCTGCCTGCTCAGCAAATTTCCCTCCTGCCGCTGGTCTGCGAGACCGTTTTGCTCGTACCACCTAGCCCTTACCTTGTCTTATAAACACTGCGGGAAAACATGAAGGAGAAAAAGAACAACTTCCTTTCCTTCACTGGGATATTTACATGACTGCATCTGTATAGCAACAAGGCCTCTGAAAGTCCAGGAGACATTAGGAAGGGTCACGGGGACCAAAAAAGAAAAGAAAAGAAAAAAGGGACAGTCAGTGGGAGGCTGGATAGATCTGGAGGGATGGCCAGAGTGCGAGGCATCTGACTGGTATCTCTCATCAGCCGGATAGCAAAGCGTTTGCTCTGTAAGCAAGTCAGGTGGTAGAGCTGCATTAAAAAGACAAATCCGTATTTTTCACTTGTTCTGGGGGATAATTCCAGACTCCCATTAGCAGCCAAGAGAGGCAGCAGAGGCTGCGCTGTGCAGTGTACCAAACGCCACTGTGACCAGTTGGGATGCAGGGTGCTTGTTCGAATGTTTAATAAATGCTTTCTCATCTTACCCAGCCAGGTAGATTAGGTGATGACAGGCCCTCCATCTCCACCTTTTTCAACACCAGGATTTTTCCNTTTGGTATCCACTGCCTAACGAGCCGGTCATACACCGGGCTGCTTAGAACAGAGTTCATAAATGAAAGCCGCTCTCCCCTATGGAGAGAGGTGCTCGCCTCTTCTCTGTTATCTTGGAGAACGCTCTCTCACAGGCTTCCATCTTCTCCATCCCCATTTGTATGTCCCAGCCCTGATGTGCCGCTCCTAAAAACCAGGTGATTATGGTATTGATACTTTACACAGAAGGAGGCGGCACCGATGGGGAAGGAAATCCCGAAGCGCTTTCACCTCTAGGGTGGCATCACAGTGGAGAAATTTCTTGTCTTGCAGATGAAGGATTCACTAATAAATCTTCAGAATGGCATCGGGTCCCGGGACTTCGGGTCAGATCCAGAGGAGAAACGGAAACGTTTCCACTAACAGGCAGGAATGCAGAAGGCCAAAGGACGGTGTGCAATATGTGTAAATAGGATATATAAATATATATATAAATATATATATATACAGAATATAAATATATATATTATATACAGATTTTAAGAGNATACTGACGGAGGTGGCGGGGAGTATCTGCCTACAAGGTGCGTGGACGGAGGAGAGCCACGCCACAGAAAGCACACTTCCATTCCCTTTGACAGTGTCCCCTTTACGTTTTCTGTAGCGCTCTGCTTTCTATGTGCTTGGGCCCCTGCCATTAAGCCATCCCCGTGCTGAAGATCTACATCGGTGCTGAAAGGGCTACTACTTGTGCGGCTTCCCCCCATCGGGGGAGTACCCCCACTTAAAAAGAAAACCAAAATGAGTATTTATTTGCAACCGCTCCCGCTACCCTGCCTGCTCAGCAAATTTCCCTCCTGCCGCTGGTCTGCGAGACCGTTTTGCTCGTACCACCTAGCCCTTACCTTGTCTTATAAACACTGCGGGAAAACATGAAGGAGAAAAAGAACAACTTCCTTTCCTTCACTGGGATATTTACATGACTGCATCTGTATAGCAACAAGGCCTCTGAAAGTCCAGGAGACATTAGGAAGGGTCACGGGGACCAAAAAAGAAAAGAAAAGAAAAAAGGGACAGTCAGTGGGAGGCTGGATAGATCTGGAGGGATGGCCAGAGTGCGAGGCATCTGACTGGTATCTCTCATCAGCCGGATAGCAAAGCGTTTGCTCTGTAAGCAAGTCAGGTGGTAGAGCTGCATTAAAAAGACAAATCCGTATTTTTCACTTGTTCTGGGGGATAATTCCAGACTCCCATTAGCAGCCAAGAGAGGCAGCAGAGGCTGCGCTGTGCAGTGTACCAAACGCCACTGTGACCAGTTGGGATGCAGGGTGCTTGTTCGAATGTTTAATAAATGCTTTCTCATCTTACCCAGCCAGGTAGATTAGGTGATGACAGGCCCTCCATCTCCACCTTTTTCAACACCAGGATTTTTCCACCTTCTGAATGGCAGGAGGGAGTCAGCTGCATACTCCCTTTACGCAAACGGTGCAGTTCTAGCTCGTCTGTTGTCTCTAGCTCCAACGGGTGCTGAAAGAGCAGGGGACGTAAGGGTGAGTAACTGGTCTTCCCTATCTGTGTACCAGGAACTCTCCTCCGCACAGCTGGGTGACGAAGTGGGGCCTAAGGAAAACCCTCACGAGCTCCCGCTTGTACATTCCAATTAGGGAAAGGTCACGTATGGAGAAGTAACCGGCTGATTTCTCCCAACCGGCCTGGAGATTTCATGACCAAGCGCTAAACAGAGTGCTATGTCCCACAGAAGATGACTCGCAGTTGAAGGAGCGCAGATAAAGACGGGTTATCAAGAAGACATTTAAGAGCATGAAAGGAAGGTGCAATTGGGAAAAACAGGCCTTGGCAGCTAGACAGTAATGTGTATTTATAGGTATTTATTTAATTTAATGCTGCTGACTACTGTACTGCTCCCTGACTTTTTTCCAGGGAGGCTGCTGAAATAGCTACTGTACAATGAAACTGAGGTGCTGGTGCCTGCTGAAGGGCATTCTGCGGCTCATCTCGGGACAGGAGGGCCCCGACTCCCTGCTGTGACTTGCCACGCTGGCCAAGAGTCCTGTTTTCCCGTTAGTCACTCCCACAGTTACTAGGCACAGAAAAATCCCCTGCTGCCCATCTTCCCCTTTTCTAGAATTTAATTCCAAGCACTGAGAAAGAAGACAGAGAGGAAGCCCTGTGCTTGCCACCGTGCCCATGCCAGAAAAGAAAAAAAACACTTCTTGAGCAAGAAGCCCGGAATGTGGGGTCTCTGCCACCTGGCCGGGAAGGTTTTGTACACAGGCAGACATAACCCATTGAGAGACAGAGAAAGCCACCTGTCTGAGAGGGCTGAAAATAAACACCAGTGATCAGAGTTGGTTTCTTACCAATTTCACGTTCTCTTGCTAATTACAGAGGCAAGAAATCCATTTGCTCATCCATGCTTCCTTCTTCCTCTGCAGTGTTCTTCCAGATTGCCGTTGCGTTCGGTTTGGGACGCTCCTGCTGACACGGCTTCCTCGGGCTTGGCTCTAGAGACAGAATTGCACAAGCTGTGTTAAATTAATGCGAGGCCACACAGAGGCAGCTATAACAATCTCAAGTGCTCATACTTGTTCTGCTCGCACATTACTTTAAACTGGGCTTAACATATTTGACACATATTCTGACACACAGCTATGTTAAATCCTTCAATAAAGAGCATAGGGGTGGCAGTCGGCAAACAGAACCTTGTACGTGCAGCGCCCTTCAGACCGAGGAAGGTTTCTTTTTGAGGCCTTAGGTTTCTTTTTCTCAGATTCCTAGTTATTTACTTTCTTTCTGCCACTTGGCAGCATGTCTGGCTTGGGGTGGGATAGAGTTAGGATTCATGGTCTTTTATTGCCTCTTAATTTATCACAGTAGTACCAACAGAGAAAAAAAGCAAGGTGTTTTTCTCAAGGCACAACCCACAATGGCACTAAAGGTGAGGGCTTAAACAAAAGCGCGGTGTGTTTCTCACCTAGATGCCTTCCTCTAGAGAGCTACGACAGGAACCACCTGTTACTGCAGTTGAGTCCCCATCAAGAGATTAATTCCTTTCACAGCCATAGACAATTTTGGACCCGTCAGTTTATGATTACATTTCCTAGAGAAAGTAGCAACGCTGTCTAGGAGCGAGACCCAACAACCTGAATAAGGTTACATACAGGGGGTGGTACTTCTGCCTTCCCTAAGCAGTCACAGCCAAGTCGTAGCTTGGCTTCCATTGTCAGGGTTTCGCTTCTTTACTTCCTTGCCTTGCTTACCTGTGCCAGAAATCCCAGGTCAGTGGTAGTTTTCTTTATATCCCCGCCAAGTCCTCCAGGTGAGCGCAGCTGGGTTGTGGGTTTGCGGAATCCAAACAACTACAAAAGAGAGATTTTTTTTAAAAAAGCTTTTTTCCAGCCAAACGTGCAAACTAATGCCAACAGTGAGTAGCCCAATTCTTGCCAAGTAAGATGCTACCTATTGGGAGCAGGGAGAATAAGGGACAGAAGGCTCCCATTTGCCAGTTTGTGTATCCCACCTGTTCATATGGGAGAACAACATTCTCGCTAATCCTAGCTTGATACAATCTCGCTTTTGATACACACATGCCTTCTAATGCTTACCTTAAAAGAGGTGTTTGGGTTATGGCATGTGGGACGAGCGCAAAGTGAATTTGAGACCTGGGTAACTGCTATGCAATTGTGCATTCATAAAACAGATACCAAACGTACCTAGTGCAGCAGCTGCGTATAAAGTCTGCAAAGGACCAAAAGACACAGGTCATTTCAGGTGGTAAGACCAGAAGCACGTGCCCAAGACAGGGGCATTGCTGGCTCTGCACATTCCCCTTAAAAGAAAGGCACCTGCAAAGGTAAGAATAGGAGCTTAGCTATGAATTAACTGGACAACCATGCTTTTTGGGTGCTCAACAATTAACCACTAATCCAAGGCATGCTTCAGTCAGAAAACTGTGATATTAATTGGTATTAACTGATACTAACTTCTGCATAAAACCTTTCTTGCTCCCTTAAGTCCTTTGGGAGAAGAGAAAAAGAAGTTGCACAACTTTGACATCCCCTAACTTACCTCAGCTATGCTGCTGACGCAGAGTATGCATTTACGCACAGCCTATAGACTGCCGGAGCTGGGGCACCAGTCTGCCATTTGACCACCCGACCCCACTTGTCTGCTTTAGAGCTAAGAAAGGGAAACCGAAGAGATAAGCAACAAGCCTTTGTTATAAATGGGACCCTGTATTGAAAGAGGCAAGGTTTCAAAGCACAACGCTTTGCTGGACTCCCAAGCCCTGGCACAAAACCGAAATAATGCCGCCTGCATTGCCATATCCCCGCTCAGAAAGCCTGGCGTGCTTAACCTGTGTTCTTAGCAGACAGACCCCCTTAGTTTCAGAAGCTCACCTGGGTGTAGATGGGAAGGGATGTTTTAGCCTACCTGTCTCCTCGGCGCTAAACCCTGTAGCCTACATATATGTTTTTTCCTACTTTATATGAGAAGGTAGAAATTTGTTTTCTAAATAGTGGCTGGAGACACTTTTGGTCTGGGTACTTGACACAAGACTTTTCGGGCAAGTCATTTCTGTGCAGATACAAAGGCAACAGGAGGGCGCCTGCGATACGCCAAGGCTGTGCGAAAGACACACTTGCAAACCTCAGGCTTTGGCTTTTCCGCACATCAGAAGTGCTGACCAGAAGGGTGTGCATACATGCAGGTTTTGGTGAATACAGTATTTGTGTGTCACGTGGCCTTAATCCCCCTCTCTTTCCTGGTAGCTTTGCCTTCTCAAAGGTGTATTTCCATCCTCTTTCAGTGATCCTAAGGCACCTAAATAAAGGAGACAGACAGAGAGGGCAGCCTGCAGCTTTCGCACCATCCAGCACTAGGACAGAGTGGTGGAGATTATCTCCAACCCTAAAAGACCAGCACCGCTCACGCAGAATAAGCTGCAAAATAGAGGTTAGTGATGGATGCTTTGGAGGAGTCAATTGCTCCCGGCTAGTGCGATGGGTCTTTCCGTGCTACACGAGTGGGAAAACACCTGGGACTCCTCTTCCTCTCAGGTTCGTTTACGTGAGCACAGTTAGCATCAAGCCAGCACCTGAGTTAACGTCTATGAAAAACCCCAGTCTGTGAAGGTTAGTACCCAGGTGTACACGGTCTCTAGCCTAGTGCAGTGATCTAGGAAGCGGCTCCGTCCGCAGTGGGGCTCAGTCATGGCGTGTGGCAAACATGTTGAGTATTCTGCCACCGGAGTGGAGATGCTACGCTCCCGAGAGGACTTCTCCACAGGATGGCCTTAGAGTGTTTCTGTGATGTGCATTAACTAGCCACTTTAAGCAGGCAGCGCTCCATCAGTCAGCATTTGCTTTTCCCGACCAGGATAGAAGCGAACCACTTCCTAATTGAGAGGTGGGGCAGTATGTGGAAAAGCACAGGCAGGAACAAACACTTTAGAGCAACAGTGCCTGGCTCGGGGCGGGGGGGGGGGCG